>JALHAQ010000098.1:0-145672 GCA_023838395.1 Holcopasites calliopsidis
AGTTGATCAAATAGCTTTGCGAGATTATTTTAATCGAGGGTGACCGCGCCATTTCTTTCGGTAGCACCGATTAGGTTAGATTCGATCGGAGCTAATCAAATCAACGCGAGGGTAATTAACAAATTCTCTCAGCTTTATTGTATTCTATTAGTCAAGCATTACGGTTTGGCAACAATTAAGGTACACGTACGTTCTATTGGAAGCATTCGATTAGTCGACGGCCGTCGCTAAACGGTTTCGCCAACAGCCGTCGCTAAATCTCTTTAGTAATAAAACAGTCGCAACTATTAATCCAAGACATCGATAGAGGGCGTAGAGAGGGGGGTGCTTTTCCGAAATCCGAATCGCGATCAGCGCCATTTGCAATTGGGTTGTATCGTGCGAATGTGTCTTGACATAATAGACTCTTCCGACGGGACGCTACCTAAGCACGAATTCTCCGGCTTCACTTTATCACCGTGTACGTACGTTTACTTCTTTCAGTTGACTAGTACACGATTAATTAGCAATTGTTTTAACATCGTGGGGATAGGTTAAATAGTGTAAATGGTTTCGTCCACGACCGTGGCTAAATGGTTTCGCTCGTGGCCGTCGCTGAAATTTTTACATGATCGGCCGTCGCTAAATCTTTTTATTAACAAAACAGTTGTAACTATTCTATGAGAAGTTACTATTAGTCTAGGACATCGGTATAGGGCGCGAGGAAAGTTTTTGTCGAAATTGAATTACGAACACCTCCAAGGCCGCGGTGAACGAGCGGGCTGCGATGCCATTTACACGTATTCACTCTTCGCCTTCACTTTATCACGACGTACGCTCATTTACTTGCTTTAATTAACTAATACGGGATTAATTAGCATTCATCTTAGCATTTTGGAACTAGATTGAATAGTTATTCGGGATTCTTTTGTCGGTGGCTTGTATTTACGATCGAGGGCGAACGCGTTTCTTCTTTCGGTAGCGACGGCTAGGTTAGATTCGATACGAAGCTAATTGACAAATCATCGTAACTTTTTGAAATTACATGAACATTTCTTTCGGTCTTAGTGCACTCTGTTGATCGAACATTCGGGTTTCGCAAAAGTTAAAGAATACGTGCATTGTAATAGAAGCCTCATTAGATTAACAAGCCGACGGCCTTTCGAATGCTAATACCTATTTACATTTTTAATAACTACTGTAGCGCGATTTCTTAAAATTGCTTTTCTTTGGTACAGATCTGGTACAGAAGGAATCCAAATTGAAGTGCAGATTGAGTGGAAAGGAACATATAATAATCCAGCTGTATAGGGTAACAGAGAAAGTACTATGCTGGTGAATTGGTATCAAATTAATTAACATATTTCCTCATGTGTATAATCTTGTTATTTATAGATGTGTTTTTTTTTATAATTGGACTTTGGTAATGAGTGATACATCACTGATATATATTTCACGAATAACGATGTGTAAATTCAACAGTACAAACGAGTGAATGAATATCTCAAAGCTGTTAACGAAAAAAAAAGTTGAAATATTCATGTACCACTGTATTTCGGTCGATTTTACTTCGTAGCTTTGTTATTGTTTTCCTCGGCACTGTTATTATCTCCATGCTCGGTCGCAAGTACGGTCAAGTCGTATATTCGCCGCGTGCCGCGTAGTTGTAACCCTGCCCTTGATGCATGGTAGTTTCCGAGTTTTTATTACTGCACAAGCAGTATTGCGAGAATTTGTACTAACGCGACATAGTTCATTGATAGGCACACGAATGTGTTTGAAACTTTGGCAACGAACATTCACGGTACAGTTTTGATAAATGTATCGCATTATCTACAGTCTTCAATATAGGAATATGAAATTGCAGGGTTTTAAAAGATTCATAAATACTCAGAAGTATTTGAATCTAAATAATAATATTATTTCTGCATTGATAGAAAACATATCAGTATTTCCTCAACAGACGACGAGAAGGAGAAATAAGATGCAAATCTCTGTCGATTTATTTGTTCCCCCCCACCCGCCTTTCTAGCATCACCTACTCCAGTGATCAGGACGATCATCGGGCAATGCTGCATCGGTCAACGATGTAAGTACCTTCATAGTTTATTAATCCTTTCTTTTTTTTTTTAATGACCTTTCGTTTTCATCATCTAGAATTAATTGTAAGAACAAATGAGTAACCAAATTCGTTCCTTTTATGTTTCAGCGGGTTCGGTTCGTCGGTATTTGGACAATTTTGGCGATCGCCCGCGATGCGATCGTTAGAGTCAGTGTTTGATACGTTCAAGTTTTTTCTTGTATCGAGTCAGTGAGTTCGCCGATGTTAAATATTAAGCGGTCGCGAAAGTACTATGTTTTTTTTATCGTTTCGGTATTAGAGTCATGTGTCCTGCTCCTGTGATCGGGCGATCATCGGGCGTGCTGCGTCAGACAGCAACGTAAGTATCATCATAGTTTCTTCACCTTTTTTTTTTCAATAATCTTTTTCATTTTCATTATCCAGAACTAATTGTACGAACAAATCAGTAACCAATTTCGCTCCTTTTATTTTCCAGTGGCTTCCAGTTCCTCCATGGTTCTGGTGGTTGGCAACTTTTGGTGATCGCGCGCAATGCGATCGGTAGAGTCGGTGCTTGATCCGTTCATGTTCTTTTGCATTGCTTTAAGAGCGCAGCCGCTCTGAGTGAAGTTAGATTTAGTAATGATACGCGATATTAGAGTCAGTGATTGCATCGATTACAAATGTTAGATTTAGTAATGATACGCGATATTAGAGTCAGTGATCGCGTCGACTACAAGCTGTGATCAGGACGATCATCGGGCAATGCGGCATCATCCTACAACGTAAGTATCTTCATAGTTTATTAATTCTTTTCTTTTTAAGGCTATTGAATTTTTATTATCAGGCTTCAATTGCGATAATGAGTTACAAATGAGGTTTCTTTTAATATGTTACAGCAGCGTCCCTGATGACTTCCCACGGCATCCCTGGTGGCTTCCCGGAGCATCCCCGATGACTTCCCGGAGCATCCCCGATGACTTCCCGGAGCATCCCCGATGACTTCCCGGAGCATCCCCGATGACTTCCCGGAGCATCCCCGATGACTTCCCGGAGCATCCCCGATGACTTCCCACGGCATCCCTGGTGGCTTCCCGGAGCATCCCTGATGACGTCCTGCTGTATCGTCGCATGGGTAGAGTGAGTACCCCGAGATTGGGCATTTTAAGTTCCTCCGGTCACTCAATCATGTCGCAGGGCGAAAGGTCCGAAACGGCACGGGTGACTGGTTGTATTACGTAGAATTTTTGCCAAGCACAGTGACCGTGGGTATATGCAAATATACTCATGAGTAGCAACATTTCATTGTTTTATATTAGATGAGGCTAGGTCTTCTTGTACTACGCGATTTTTCATATTTTAGTAATATTAAATTCGGGATTTAGTATAAAAGAATATTTATTCCTGATAATTAACAGGAATCCCTTTCAATTGAAAAATATCTTTACCAAATATATTTTCACTATTCGAGTATTTGATCGAATAAGCATGAAATAATTAGTTAAATGCATAGTGACGTTGAATATTAAATGAAATGACATGAATATTGAAGTTAGTTTTTAGTGCTGAAGTCGGACACCCTCCGACTTCGTTCATAATTGTAACTATTGCACAATGATAACATCTACGCATATTATTATTGCTGTGGTAGCGACAATGAGTATATCTTGTCTTCGACTTTTGCCGCGTATCAATTTGCTCTCTGCGTATCGGAATTATCGAATAACTGAGTTTATTCGATATCCGCATACCAGAATCTTTAGCGTATAAAAACAACGGTATCTCGTTTTCTCTTGCGACGCATAAATCGAACAAAATGTACAAGAAGACAATTCGCGACGGGTAGTTTTCGAAGTCAAGGCAGCAATCTTAACACCAAACTGGCGTTTTAGACGAAATGCCTTGATGACGGGAACGCCCGAGGATGTTTTAATTAACTTGTTCAATTTTTTCGAGTCTTTCTCTTATTCAGAATTCTTGCATAATAAATTAACGTAGATTTACTTGAATATCCTTTTACAATAGAGTCATTGATTTGCTTTTTCAATAAATTAGAGTCATTCAGTTAACTTTTTGATAAAGTAGAATCATTAAATTTTCATTTCAAATAAAGTAAAGTCATATTGATGAAATGCTTAGCCCGTTAGAAAATTTATATGTATTAATCACTTTTTTAGATGAGGATTTTCAGGTTTAACCCCTTCCGTGTTCACTGCCTCGATCCCATTCACGTGCCCAGGTGCTACTTGATTGGGAAAAAGGCGGTGGGCATGATGACCCTAGTTTTTAAGCTAATCATGTGTTTTTGGCGGCTGGCAATGCATTGGTGTATCGTGCACGACGTACATTCCGCATTGCGTGTGTGGTTAGGCTGTGGATTTGCGTCGTTTCGTTTGAAATAGTAATTAGTAACTTCACCGTTCAATTCAATCACGAATGTTCCGAATTCGTATTCTTTGAACATCCAATTGTTGCACAAACTGTGCTATTCCTTACAAATATCTGTCCATTCCTTAGAAATCAATTGCTATTGATTATAAATATATTGTCAATATCGCGGGTAGTTTATTAACTTTTTAAAACGTCGATCTGCCTTTTATCGCGAGAACGCAAAGATCCCAGGCATTGTCAGTCGATTTCAGTAAAATGGTACGTACCTTAGAGTGTGTTTGATGTATGCTCGCGCTCGGGTGTCGGAGGCGTCCCGGGACGTCCTCCCTAGTGTAGGCCCTTGCACCCGGGCGTTTGTGTGAGAACCGTGGAGCGTATGTTTTTTTTTGGTGTGTGTGCTTTGCCATTTTTAAATATAGGGTGAGGTAGGATAGGTAACTTACCGTCTGGTGTGTGTGTTAAATATAAGTAGGTAGGGCCGGGCAGGTTGACACATTCTCTGATCGGGTAGGCCCACTTTTTCGCGTGTTCAACCTGTTTCAGGAAATCTGAGATTGAAAAGTCAAGTCTTAGCTGGGCGCGAGCGAAGAATGCGTTCGCCTCTGGCTTTGCACATTGACTTTTCGAACTCCACCCGCGGTCGCGGTCGCGTATTAGGCCCCGAAACGAATTCGCATTCAGACTCGAGACTGCTCGTGTGCACGAAGAACGATTCTTGAATTTAATCGTTAATTTTGCCATTTTCTGCAATGGCATTTTTTACGATTATACTCGGTCGTGATTCGTCCACGAGTGTTCCACCTAGATCCGCGTTTTCACATTTTTATTTCACCTTTGTATGTTTTTCCTTGGTTTCCGAATAGAGTCTCGAGCTTAGACTAAGTTTCAGCGGGCATGGCGCCCAAAAAAAAGAAGAGGCCACGGGCCGAAGAGGCCCGGCAAACTGCCACTCAAGAGGGCAACTACTAATGGCTCTGCATTCTTAAAAAAGAATGGAGAGTCATTCTCTGTTACTACTTTGTCACTGTGCTTGATTTAGCTGCATGTAGTAGTATTTTCAGCTTGGCCCGTTGCGGCCCAACGACCCCTGGGCAAAAATCGCGTTGTTATTAGAGTCGCGCAAAATTTGAAAACGGCTTGAATTAGAGTTGCGAGAGATGAAACTCGGATTTTTAATTAGTGTCGCGGGATATTTGATTTTCGCGTATTCTTAGAGTTGCGGACAAGTTCGCGGATTCTTAGGTAGAGTTGCGATTGCCTCGATTCTTCGGTTTTGCAGTAGAGTTGCGAAACATATGAATATCGCGTTTTTTTTAGGTAGAGTTGCGCATATACCTCTTCACGGTTTTTCTTAGAGTTGCGATGAAATAGAAATCGCGTTTGATTTAGCGTTGCGACTGAAATATCGCGTTTGTCTTTGCAAATTTGTTCTTCTTAGATTTTAGTTTTGTAATAGCTTCTAATTCTTGCGGCAACTGCATTTGCCCATTTCTTATCATATCTAATTTTCTCAGATAATAGTATAGTAGCTTCCAGTTAAATTCACAGAGAATTTTCAGTTTAACTTTATTGAATTACTTTGCTAGGGTCACTCTTAAATGTTAGTGTTGCGAGACAATTGCATCGCGAGTTCTAGTTAGCGTTGCGTTTAACAAAGATCGCGTTTTTAATTAGAGTTGCGAATACAAATGCCCAATTGCTCCTATTTGGGAGCACGTTGCTGTGCCACATGGACAGTGGCACATCATCGACAGCCAAGGACCACGGCTGCACCCCCTGACCCACCCCCATAGAGTTGCGTTTTACTAAATAATTGGTGCATAGAGTATAGAATCAGTATTTTATTAGTGTTGCGTCGAATCGCGAATTTGCTAATATTTCATTTGTTTGTTTGTATTCGAGTTTAGCCTGTTGAATTAGAGTTTACTTTTGATGTTCATATTTGAAGCACCACTCGCGTTTAATTAGTGTTGCGAAAGATAATTTTCCACTCACGGTTTGCACGAGTGGACTTGTCGGTAACCCTTCCGGCTACCTATTCCTTTTTGTTTTAATCAGAGTTGCGAACCCAATTCCCCAATTGCTCCTATCTGGGAGCGTGTTCCTGCGTCACCTGGATGGTGACATGTTCCTGCGTCACCTGAATGGTGGCTTGTTCCTGAGCCACCTTGATGGTGGCACATCATCGACAACCAAGGACCACATCTGCATCCCCCTTAGAGTTGCGTTTTGCTAAATAATTGGTGCATAGAGTATAGAGTCAGTATTTTATTAGTGTTGCGTCGAATCGCGAATTTGCTAATATTTCACTTTTTTTTTTGTATTAGAGTATCCTTTTGCTATTGATATTTGAAGCACCACTCGCGTTTAATTAGTGTTGCGAAAGATAATTTTCCACTCACGGTTTGAACGAGTGGACTTGCCGGTAGCCCTTCTGGCTACCTATGCTTAATCATTGTTCTTTCCTTTCAGCATCTTTTTCTGTCTCGATCGTCTGTTACTGGAAATACTGATATAAACTTGAATATTTGGTTAGCCATACTAGTATAATTACTTCAAGTTTCTCTTTCATTTATTTTGACAAACCAAAATAGATTATAGAGTTGTAATTGAAGTTTGTAGAACTGACAATCTTTTGATTGTATAATATATATCTAATTTGTAGATTCAGTTCATAGACACAGTACAGTGACTGTTTTTTAACAGAGTTTTGTTCTTAGATTTTTGCTTTAATCGTGCTACTTTTATTTTCACTTTTTTTTAGTAGAGTAGATTGTTACAATCTTTCGGATCTGCTTGTGCAGAAATCAAAATTCACTTCCGATATCCGTTCATGTCCATGAGAATCCTTGCAAGAAAAATGTTCTTGACTGTAGTTGGGACTGGCCATAGTGATAGTAGGAGTATCGTATTTTGCTTTCGCGTAATCGTCTGCTGCTTCTTTTTCATGGAAACAAAATAGAATAAATGCAGTGAAACATGATTACTTTCGATTCTGAGTTTCTGATTAGACAGAGTATACATTAAATTAATATAGCTTGTACAAAGCTATCCGATTACTAAGAAATGAACTGTGAGAACCAAATTTCTTCTCGTTTTTTTCTTGGTATCGCTATGCTTAGATTGATGCCAGATTCATTTTATAATTAAGATACTTACTAAATACAGTCGTAGCTTCAAGTTTGATAAAATATTGATAACGCTGATGCTAATAAAGGTAGTGAAAGAAAGTATCACCTTGGCCAAAATCCAATTACTGATTTGTCATATTGTTATTAATAGACTGTGGATTTTTGTGCAAATTCGAATGTTTGGTAACATAGTAAACAAAAAGCGGAGATTTGGTAGGGAATTATTTCACCAACCAGGTGTTATAAAACTCTATATAATTTGAATAATTTGTATATTTATTCATATTAAGTGCATCCTGTGGAATTTAGCACCTTCTAATTTTCTATAAATGTATAAAAGTCCGCAGTCTAGTTATTATAGTGTTGATGTCAAATGATTGTACTGTTTCAAATATCATCTTCTTTCAGCTGCAATTTTTTTTTCTTTTTTTCTGAGGGTGGGTTGGGATTACTACTAATCCAGTGTATGAGATTGTTACAGATTCACAGGTGATTCCAATTGTTCTAAATAGGATCCAAAGTATTTTACAGAAATATGAGTACGTCAAAGGCTCGACAGTGTAATATACCATTGTAATCAAGGAGTATTACTAAAAGATGGACAAAAATTATGGAACATAATCTGAGCCTCATCAATCCAATGTCCAAGGTTTGAAAACTTACTTTTTATGAAATGTTATTAACCATTTCGAGTTAGTATCTGTTTCAGAAACTTCAAGATAATCATTTGGTCGTCAAAGAAGAGGCTATTTCGTACCCCTCCCCGCCCCCAACCCCATTTTATTAGAAATAACATTTAGGTAGGCCCAATTATAAATTGGTCAAATGTTTAGCTCATTATATAGGTAGGATGTATTTGGGTTTACAGAATTCTTAGATTATTACGTAGGTAGGGTTTAACCATTTCTTTTCGCGTGAGTTTCAGTCTTTCCCAAGGTTTGAAAACTTATTTTTTATGAAATGTTATTAACTATTCCCAGTTACTATCTGTTTCAGAAACTTCAAGATAATCAACTAGTATGCACTCAAGGAAGAGGATTCATGGTAATCACGTACAGATAGTACACCCCATTCTCACTCCGTCCCAGTCTCTATTTTCCATTTTATTAAAAAGATCATTTAGGTAGGCTCAACTATAAATCGAACAAATGTTTAGCTCATTATGTAGGTAGGATGTATTTGGGTTTACAAGATTGTTAGACTTTTACATAGGTAGGATTTAACAATTTTTTTCGCGTGAGTTTCAGTCTGTTTCAGAAAACAATGAGACAACGCTGGACGATCAAGAGGATAATCAGGTACACGTATGTGTATTGGAAATTATCTGTTAGATTTTTATATAGGCAGAATGTTTAGATCTAAGTCTTAAGTTGAGTAACTTAGGCAGGTCGCTTTTCGTATTAAGTTAGATTTCTAATTAGGGAGGATATTACTAATAGCTATAAGTTAACTTTAAGATAAGGATGCGTAGCTTTTAAATTTTAATCAAATAGGACACATATTTTTAGTCTAAGATATTAGTTTGTAAGACATCAACAGTGTTCGATACTGCAGTGCCCAAGTAGGCACGTTAGCGTTAAGATTAGTTAAGCGTATAGTAATTAAGTAGTTAAGCGCGTATTTGTTTAGCTATTAAGTAGATTTACGCTACGGAACACTCGTGCTTTAAAGTACAGCCAGGCATTGTTGTTCGCTTTTTTTGTATGCAAGTGCAGTGTTACAAAGCAATAGAAGGGTTTATTTACTATGTTTTCGTCGTCTTAAAGAATATTGGAATTTTTCAAAATTATAAAATAGTGAAAATGACTCTGAGAATCCTAAAAATTTGGAAATCCATTTTTTCAAAATGACGAAAACGGGATATATGTAAAGTAAAGTAGTCCTTCTATCTCCTTGTAAAAATTCAAATCGTTTGGATCAATTATGAAAAATATATGTATTTCATTTTGAAATATGTACGAATACTTTCTACACCCATTGTCTGTTAGAATAATGGTGCAGGCGTACTGTAGTGCGATTGTGTCCCACGTAAAATTAAGTTAATCTTTAAGTTAAAGGGTTTTAATTCCTCCATCCGTCTTGTAATCTTTCGATTTTGCTTTGATTTGAGAATATTCTAAGGCCTCCTCTTGCTGTCTGACTTGCAGGGCATTTAATTAACGAACGCTCTGCAAACTTACAACAAAAGGAGCAGGGCTTCTTTGTTGTAAATTATAGTAGAGTTTAGTTTTTTTTTAAAACGTAGGGTGGGACGTGGATTAAACGTGGGTAGGGTGGGTCTCCATCGCAGCAACCTCCACGTGGTGAGACCTGGGCAATCAATTATTCGCTCTATAATTATTATTCGAGTCTTTATACTTTTCGATAAAGTGGACAAGATGAGCTTAATTATTATATAGCGAATAATTGAGCTGATTGGCTGCGCGTTACATGTATCCGGCATGTGATGAATGAATCGGAACAATTTTTAGTCTACGATGGAATTTTGTGGCAGTATAATCAGTTTTACATGTCGTTAGTCAATATAACAATAAATTTTTAGTAGTTAAACTCGTGTCCAAATAAGCCCTCGTTCGGAGTCTGTTTTGTTAGGGAATCTGTCGAATAGAGTAGTATCATTATTATATATTACGTAATATTAATAATATAACGTAATAAGGCAAATTGTAGGGTAAATTGATTGAAATGAAAGCCGTACGATTCAAGTTTTACAATAATTTTCGACTAATTCAAATGAAAGATCATTTGACTCTACTCAATCAGAGTTTTCAATGTTTTTGTTATATTTTATCTGATAAGAGCATATAACTACTGAAAGCACAAATCTTTATCTTCATGAATTAATAACGATTAATTTCATTGACCTTTTCATTGAGATATTCGTCTTGTCTCTCGTAAACAAGTGCTGCCATCCTTTCCGGAAACCTCTTTATCGACAGTTACAATTTATGCTACAGATCAGGTTGGACTAGGTATAGTGAGTGGAGAAAATGCTTCTTTCTCCTTTGAAAGGAATATGTGATGTAACAGATTTAATTTAGGAATTATTTTCTCAACACGTCTAAGAGACTCTCTGTAATAGCACCATTATGTCAGGAACAAAGGTAGTGATGTACTTCAATATTATACTTCCGCATGTGAAAGGTATTGTTAACCATTTAAAAGTAACAGTTGACTTTCTCCAATGTCAGGGTGATGCTGATAAAGATGACAATCTAAAGAGACAGGGATCATTCAGGAAGTTATTGCCACTGAATGCGAATGGTGATTCTCAGCTAAGTATGTCCGTAAAGATGATCGATAGACCAACTGTATCGCAAACTAATAAAGAATATGCAGTTTATTCGCAAGAATATAACATCCTGTCGGAGTAGTAAGTAATAGTAACAAGATACACAGTAATATATAAGCATTTTATGAAACAAAGAAATGATATTCTATTTCTAATTTTTATCTTTTTCGTTCTTAATAGTAACATGCTTGGCACGCAGGATTTGAAGGGAATTTATGTTATACCGTCTGCTCAAAATTCTTTGGGTAGGTAACTTGTATAAGTGAATGATTAATGTGTGAATTAAGTTTCCGGTCAAATTGTAGAAACGTTACTCAGTCTCCGATTTCTATGATTTTTAGATATGGTGTGGAAATCAGCATTTTGAATAACTTGTTCCTGTTGCAAAAATGCCGAACTCTCCTAGTTTCCGAGATATTTGCAAAAAATCTTTCGTTACAACTACATTGAATCCTCCCTGTACGTGTGCATCTGCGATACAGTACAATCATAGCGGACACTCTGCTGCCCAGCTGTGTATTTACATTCAATGCAGCTCCTTTGAAGCTCTCGTTCACACCTGTATATACAGGAAAAAATCAGGGTCTATACTGTCTACAGTACTCTCGGGAATGCTTGTTGGCTGTGTCACAGATGCACACGTATGGGCAGTATTTAATGTACGAGTAACGAAAATGTTTGGGAATTTCTCGGGAACTAAGAGAGTCCGGCATTTTTGCAAGCGGAAAAAGTTGTTTAAGACGGTGATGTCTAAAGCATATCCAAAAATCATCGAAATCGGGGACTGAGTAACGCTTCGACAAGTTCATCAACTTTCCTTCCGAATTCGTCTGTGCGTAAGAAGAATTAACTTTAAACTGTTTAAGTTAAGTACAAATTGCTTCTTAGGTCTTGCTTTTGCTGACTTCGTCTTGTATAATGGTTTACATGTAAATATGTACACGATTTACCCTTGGTCGCATTCTTTCATAAATTTATACAAAAGGTACATTCTTTGAACTGTATTTAATGTATGTTATGTTAGCGTGGTTTGGCGTTCAATTCGTGCGTCAAGGAATATACGAAGGAGGGGTCTTCAGATTCACAATCACACTGCCACAAAATTTCCCGGATGGGGAATGCCCAGTAAGGTCTTACTTCCTGATGCACAATGTTTCTGTTGTACGTTTGTGATAATTTATGTTAAACAAATCGTAGAAAGTCATATTTCAAACTCCAGTTTTTCATCCTTTGATCGACCCCGCGTCTGGTGAGCTGTGCACGTCGTGGGGTTTTCCCGAGTGGAGGAAAAGCAACAGAATTTGGCAATTGGTACAGTTTGTAACGAAGATACTCACTAAAGTAGATACTAAAATGACTCCGGTAAATCAAGAGGCATCGAATTTGTAAGTATCTATTAAAAAATAATTAGTTCGTATCCGAAAATATTTAATTCATTATTTCTGCGTTGTAGATTAGAGAATAATTTCGAAGTGTTTCGAGACCGTGTAAAAAATTGCGTAAGAGATAGCTTAACTAGAGTTTATAATCCACCTACGGTCGATGATCCTCATTACATTACTTTTAGTCCATACATCGAGGAGCTTCATAACTCTGTGAAACGAGAAATTTACGAGAGCAAGGTACAGAAATATTTGCCTAAACACTCAACAAATATCGATAGCATGTTCATGCTGTCGTTTCTAAATTTCAACTTTCGTAAATCTCATACGCTTCAGGAAGAAGAAGGGAGCAAAGTTCTCGGGCTATCTTGGGTGCAACCAGGATCGTTGCAGCCGTTTTCCAAACCTGAGACCAGATAACTAATAGTTCTAGTATAAAGAAATGATGATCAAGCTACATATGTATATCCTTGGGAAATGAGCAAATGCTATATGTGAATGAAACAGGGGATAAATTGTATTTTTATATTAGAAAAACATTGACAAATTATATTTTATCATGATTTTCAGCATGCATATACGTGCGCGTGAAATTGTTAAGGTAACTTATATTATATAATTTAAAATACTCATGTATTTAACTAAATTAAGAATATAATTGTTATTTTATTGATCATGATATGTAACATGGATACGTTGTTAAATAAAAGATAAAAGCAATTGAAGGAATTATAATTATTCATAGGCATTGTTGAGTTTGGTTGGTGGTCAAATAATTTGCATACGAAAATTTTTTTATTATTCGTACATTGCTGCATTAGAATTAATTCTTTTCCGCAATTCCTATCAATGATAATTTATAATTCTCCTTACATTCGCCCTAAACTTTAATAGATAGTTTATCTTATAATGATGAGAATAGATTTATGAAAATGTAGAATATACATATTTTGTGCGTTATGGGCAGCGAAGCTGTCGTACAATACCCCCTGTATTTTGATACTCAACAGCTACTACGCCGGGTGACGCATACGCATGCGGCATTAAACATTTGCCGAAATCGTGTACGTGGCGCCATCTCGTGTTCGGTTACGGAACATAACCAATGATGTCTCCAGGATGTTCATTTTAGAAGTTTCGGCCGACTCCAAACACGAGGTGACGTCACGTACACGATTTCAGCAAATTTTTTAACTTGTGATCGATAAAGTAAACTATCGATAGCAGTAACTATCGAAAATTCTCCATCACTAACGAGAAGCGTTCGTGAATCAGTATCCCTCAGGAGGAATATATGTTTTGCGATAAATATAAAGTTGTGGTGAAATTGTATTACGATCGAGAGTGTCGGAATTAAGTCGGATATAATTAAGATATCTTGGAATTATCTGCTCGCTGCATTTTATGATTATGAGCTACGATTTTAACCTTTAGTGACAGCTGTACAGTTGTAGGTAAATCGTCCTATTTTCGTGTTAAACATATCAGCATCTATCGTTTTATAACTAATAATTCGACGATCAGCTTTAAGCGAACAATGCGGAATAATATACCACGCTATAAAGTTATAAATAGTTATGCAGTTTTGAGTAAATCGGTCTGTTGATCAGAACAATTTCTTCCTAACATTGTATAGGTTAAGGGCGTACCGCTCTCGTATAAGATACAACTCGGTTTCATTTTGATATTCCGACTACTTATGAAATATTAAAGTATTCGAATTGTTATTCACAGTTTCTTTGTTTGCACTGGTGAAAAATCGATACATTGTGCACAACATTTGGTAAAACCTTTAGGGCAATTCATTTTGAACATCAAAACTGAACAAGTTTTATTAAAGTTGTTCCAGGTGATACAAGAAGCATCAGCATGCAGACGATAAAATGTGTCGTAGTAGGGGACGGGGCTGTGGGTAAAACGTGTCTTTTGATTTCGTACACTACCAACAAATTTCCATCCGAGTACGTGCCTACAGTCTTCGACAATTATGCGGTAACAGTAATGATTGGTGGCGATCCGTACACATTGGGCCTATTCGACACTGCTGGTAATTCTTAAACAGCGTTCACTACTTTACGGTAAAACTAAGATATTAACAAAATGCAAATGATATGTTACAGGGCAGGAAGATTACGACAGACTTAGACCTCTAAGCTATCCACAAACCGATGTATTTCTTGTCTGTTTTTCAGTAGTGTCACCATCTTCATTCGAGAACGTTAAAGAAAAGGTTGGACGACATTCCATTAAAAATCCTACCAGGATCGAGTTTGATGCGCAGAGAATCAAAAGAATGTCGATCACATGTGTATCTGTTTTCAGTGGGTACCAGAAATAACGCATCACTGTCCAAGAACTCCGTTTCTACTGGTCGGTACTCAGATCGATTTGAGAGACGATGTTGCTACTATCGAGAAATTGGCAAAGAATAAACAGAAGCCAATATCGGCGGAGCAAGGCGAAAAGCTGGCGAAAGAATTGAAAGCGGTGAAATATGTTGAGTGTAGTGCCCTTACACAGGTAAGACTCTAACCACTGAGTAAGCGAAATATGGTCGTAGAAATACTCTATACCAGGCTTGGGAATTAAAAATTTCGACGCACCTGAGATCCTTCGAGCACTTGGTTCCTTGCGAATACTCAGACATGCGGCGAGGAAAAGGAGGAGTCGCCTCTGATAATCGGCCGAACAGTGCAGTTGATTTCCAAGCCTGCTCTATTACCTTTAGATTGAATATAATCGAAATTGTGAACGTTGCAGAAAGGTCTGAAAAATGTGTTCGATGAAGCTATTCTAGCTGCACTGGAACCCCCAGAGCCAGTGAAGAAGAGAAAGTGTACGCTTTTGTAAGAGGGATATTCGTTCGGAAATGGGTGCGGGTTCAGATAGGAGGACACGTTACGCGTAACACAATAACGGGCGGCGAATTTCACGCGTAGTATAAAGCACTGTTCAACCAAAATTAAACACCGTGCTTACGTGGTCTCTCTCGATTGGAAAAGTAACGTTAATCAATTGAAAAAGTAACGCGATTGGTTTAGTAGCCGCTAATATTACAACGCGACAATTTCAATCGAACGTTTTCATAATTAATAATCGCACTACAATTGCGACCACATTCCACGCAGTGTCAAATTATTATTGGTCACAAATTTTGCCTGGAGTATACAAGATTTCTTCAATGTTTCCGCTGAATCGAGTACTATTGCACAAACGTGTTGCAATTTTTCTTAATCTTCCATTGGGCAAGTTTTTCTATACACCGCGACTATTGTTTGATACTAACATGTACACCATGTTTCTTGGAAATATCGGCTAGAACAGTTGGTGCTATCGAGCAATAATACTTTTCGCGTTTTCCATATCCTTGCTGATAAAACGTGTCCCAACGTAGGATAGGGAGTATTTCTTTAACTATACGATAAAATCAAACTTTTTAAGAGAAACAAATCAAAGTGTTCGTTTTCGGCGTACTGGATTCAATTATTATTCGTTTACAATGAAATCAGTATTAAAGATTTCGTAAGGTACGTTCAGACGTATAAAACATTAAACGATACGTCGCTTAAATACCCCTGTTCGTACGCAACGAAACAAACAAAAATGTTGTTACCTTTCGAATTTTCCTTTCGATTAAAAGTACAGGTAGTTGCGTATTCTCAGTAGATGCATCATGGAAATTCCGAACGGCAGCTAATCATGCGAATCGTTCTCATAGCAACGCGAAGATCGTTTCGGCAAGACTTCACGTTTAATTTTGTACATATCAGCGTTTCTTACAGATATACACACTTCGATACGAACAGGCATTTTTATGATTAATAAATGTTGAACTAACAGAAACGGTAGTAATAATCGAGAATTTCCTGAAACAAAAATACACGCTTTCGATACGAACGCAAACGATATACGTATATATTTTTCTCGCGATCGTATTGTTTATGTATTATTTATTTTAAGGGAACATTGTACCGTACGACTGGCGCAAAATTAATACCCTGTAAGACACGTGGTCCGAGCACGTGTAACGAGTATTATTAAAACGCAGTTGGCTCTCGTCGGATCGAAAATCTTTTTTTTTTTCGAAAACTTTCATAGATTACCGCACCGTGCACGGAGGGGCAAGCGAGCGTTTGCGTTGCACACAAAGATTAACGATTTATGATTTTTGTATTCTCTGTTCGATGAAGAGGGTAGCATTTATTAGCATTGCGCGTGTCGCTATACGTGGACGCAAACGCAGTAAGAAATATTCATATAAATATATTTATACTATGCATCGAATATTGCGTTCATCTTCTATCGTCACTCTATAGATCTAAATCATTCCTGCCGTTGCTTCTCGTATTATAATGGTACGCATTATGCTGCTCGTAGCGGACATTGAAAGCAAAGCCGTAACCGGAAACGCAGGCAATCCTGAGACACAGATGGAACATTTTCATTCCAACTTCTTTTCCCATTTCCTCTCCTCCTGCTATCTTTACTCTCCTCATGGCCGTTTTCATCGTTCTTTCAACCTTCGTCCTCCGATCATCTCCTGTCTCCTCCTCAACCCTTTCGCCGACCGCGCGCGGTGGCTGTTACTGCATCCGCCGTACTCGATTGGATTGCCATATAGCGTAGCGCGTTGCGCCTTGTGGTTACTTCAATTAGGCGGATTCGTGGTTACGTACTGGATCAAGTTAACCACGGCGCGGCGGCAAGAAGGTATACACGCTGGTCACGGACTCATCACGAACGTGCCTCCGGACTCCCTTGACATTATCGCTAATCATCCCGAATCGATTCTCATATTCTCCACGGGAAAAGGCGGGGTCGGCCCGTCGGTGTTGTTCTATACGCTCGAACAGCACGCGGCCGTTCACGTTGGGCATCGACGAATTATTTCGTTCGACGGGTAATCGTAAGCCGGGGAGACAGAATGCGATGCGTAATCGATCGCTCCGTGGGAGTAATTTGAAAGAAAAAAAAAATGAATACGCATGTACACGAAACTCTGGTACGGTATGAGACGCGTATTACGAAACAAGCTGACCACCTGGTGATAACCGTGCGGGGGGTCCCGAGCCGCACGTTGACACAACTCATTTTTACACGGTGCTCCACGCGCTTGATGTGCGGCCCCGCTCGTCCGAGCTAGCACCGATTACTCTTTATACGATCGTACGTAATACCTTCCCCGTACCTTTCGTCCGCTGCTAGCTCCGGACGGTACCGTGAGATCTGTGTCGCAGGGATCGAGAGATCGGTTTACTCCTCTCTCTTCTTTCGCTCCCCTTTATATCTGTTCCTTTGTTCGAAGATACCGTCACCGATCGTCGAAGATCGGTTAAAGGCGAGATCGTTTCGGGTTCTGTTACGCATCGTTTAGCACGATAGAAGATGTATTACAAAGTGCGCGCTAGCTAGATCGGGGGCGCGCGTTAATTTATAGCTCGATTAGGAGATGCCGCGCTCTAATTGATGAAAGCATCGCTTCCTGTGGAAGACGAGAGGGAACACGCGGCCGAGAAAAATGTTCAGACACGCCAGAGTGCTTTGGCTTCTGGTCTCCAGTAGCCAGCCACTGGGCCAGCGATAACGCGGAGGATAAGTGGCACGCGTCGCCTACTACCCTTCTTCCTAAGCAGCGAACAATGTTGCTCCTGGGGGAATCGGCGATTAGGCTCCTGTTTTAAACTGAACCAGAAGCTCTCTCGATATCCGCGCTCGAGACAGCTCTCCGCCCGGTATTTGCAGCAGGAAATTATTAAGAGCATATGTATTTTCATGCAGGGTGTTCGGGCAACATGTGGGCGAAAATGAAAGGGGTGATTCTACGGGCGAGAAAGTAGATTCCTTTTTTTTTTCGTTTGAGGTTTCGTTTTCGGAACTTCCGCTTCAAAATATGGAACAAATACAAGGGAACATTGGGGTTGAAAATTCATGGAGTGCATTGCGCCAACGAAGCTACAGCCTGGTACGACCGGAACTTGTGATAAAACCTGGAAGATGATTCTTCACGTGAAAATGCGTCGAAAGTAGAATCGAATTTTGTCATACCACGCTTCGCTTTCGAGAAAATTGAATTTCAAGATTCGTTGAGCGTGCTACTCGAGTAGCTGCAAGCGGCTAGGACTGGCTTCCTTCAAACTCAACTTTCTCGTTTCGATGTGTACCAGAGGTTGCAGCTCCTTAATTACGCGTACGCTCGATGAATTTTCCCGAATCTTTCAATTTTCTTAAAAACGGACCGTGGTATAGAAAAAAAAAATGTTATTCTTTGTTTTTCACGCGTTTTGACACGAGGAATCATCTTCTTTTCGGTTTCGCCGCAATTCCCGGTTGTACCAGGTTGTAGGTTCTTTAGTGCACCCGCGATCGACGAACTTTCAACGTCAATATTCTCGCGAACGAAACCTCGGACGAGGAAAACTCATTTCTATTTTTACGTCCGATTTTAACTCATAGGTCAATATCGTCGCTCTCATTTTTGCCGCCACATATAACTGAACACAGCCTGTATTATAGATTTCTGGCGCGTGTTTGTGATGATCGCAATTTAGTTGCCACGGACAATCGTCTTCGGAAGCATCGTTTTGTCCCTTTCAATTCGATCGCGACCGAATCGCTGTATAAAGAAGTCACGCGAGACTCCTTGCGCTCGTCGATGGAGGAGCCGAGCGGATAACGCCCGATGGTCCGAGTTTTACGAGGGTCTCCTTCCGAGCCGACCGAAACGTTTAAAATTCGTCTCCCGAATCCCGTGTTTCCCAGGGGTTCGAGGAGCATGTGGCCGCGCCGCAACGCGGAGAAAAGTGGCTCTCGCGGGACCGTTTTCCACGTATTTATGCTACTTCGTCTAATCCTTGGATTTTTTTTCCCCCCCGATCGGTCAACCGAATTTACGACGGTCGCGGTTCCATCGCGATTGGCTCGACGCTACGTTGAAATCGGTCGAAGAACGTCGTCGATTCGGTGGGGGCGTAGGGATAAGGCAAATTACCCGAGGGCTGTTCGGGGAAAAAAAAAGAAATAAGTGGAAAAGCTCTGCGGGCAGCTATCAGGGATATTCGATCTTTCGGGTTTCCGGTAAACGAAGACGGCCGCGCAGTTGTTAAGGGCGAGTAGAAGTCGCGGCGCGACGTGGGTGGCAACAATAGCTCTCTCTCGACCGGGCAGATTCTGGTGGCACGACACGCATTGTACGAGCACTGTTTTGAAGGTGATTGATCACCGTCGGCGATCGCGCGCGTACACGCGTGCATCGCGCCGGGACCCTCTCTTTCTCTCCTCCTATCTTCATAACAAGGGACCCCGTTCTCGTTTAACATGCCCGGTTGACAACGAACCGGCCATCGCTGTCGTTGTCGTCGTCGCTAAACAGATCTGGATTCTCGATGGAGGCGAGCCACGGGGGGTGCGCGCATACCACGCCGGATCCGATCTCGAGTGATCGAGAGACGATGAGGAACGGTCGGGGAGTCGCCTTTCGAACGCGAACGGATCGTCCCTTACGGGGTTTCCCATTCTTCTTTGGCCGGCCCGGACTCGGCATCGTGAAAAGTGAAATTAGCTTTCTTCCTTCGAAAGCCACGACGCGCGCGAAACGGTCGACGGTCGTCGGATAGGTCACGCGGGGGGGCTGCTGGCCGATAGAAACGATCGGGTCAGCGATACTCCTCGCATCCGTTCGTCGTCCGCTGCTGGTTCTCTGGATTTTGTAAAAAAGAAAGGAAGCCCGGCCGGAGTTGCGAGGGTAGCGCGCCGCTCATTTCAATACAAATTGTTCGGTCTGTACGACGGTGCCGCATGTCGCAGGGACAACATCGTGTCCCCTGCACCATCATTACCAGCCCCTCGGTGAGCGAGCCCACTCGATCGGCCCAGCGTCATATGGCAAAACTCTGGGCACAAACATTTACCGTAAGCGGTGTACTCGCGTTCCTTGTGGTATGGAACGCGGGGGGAGGACCACTTCGCGGCTTTCCTCCGCTAATGAAAAGCGTGTCCCGCGACGAGCGCGTCGCATGGGACTTTTCAGGAGGTCAGCTGCTGTGCTCGATCACCGTAGCGATGCGGCCGTCTCGCGTGAATGCGTGTGGCGGCAGAGGAGAGGAATGGTCTGGTGATAAGGTCTCTCATCCCCCGGTGCAGATTTGTCGGCTGACGCGGTGGTAGCGGGCGAGGCACGTATACACGGAACAGGAACGGGGCATCCAGCCGTGAGCTCGAGCACAGGATGCGAAAGGGGAAACGGGTGAGGGAGAGAGAGAGATCGAAGAGCGTGGCTCATCCATGGCTGATAACCCTGGAGAAGAGAAGAGAAGCGCGTGTCGCCCACTCACGGTGATTGCTGCCACCAGGTTTGTTCCTCGCCTCCAACCCCTTCGCGCTTCACTCGCCGCACCGTTCATCGGCATCCCCACCGTGGTGCTCGTATCCCCGCTCTCGGAGTCCCGGCTCATCCCTACTTTTGCCGAGCGCGCGATCGTTCGACCGTGCCTCCGTATTACCTTCTGCTCGAGAGAGAGAAAGAGAGAGAGAGAGAGGATTGTCCACCCACGCGGCTCGCCTTCTTTTTCTTCTCCCTTCGTTTCACCCTTCACGCCCATCCCGTTCCCCGGGTCTACCTTCCCTCCGCGATGGGGAGGAAGCTACGATCGTTCGGATGGGGTCGGGAGGAGGGTCCGATGTTTAGAGTAATATCGCGATCGGAATGGAAACCGCTAAAGAAGACTTCGCAGCGACATGCTGGAGCATTAAAACGTTGACTCGATGCGCGTTGCCGATCGCCGATTTTCCTCGACAGGCAAGCGGCAGCACGGAGAGCTTTTAATATCCTTGCGCCGGCTTGAATTCCCACGGGGTGTTCTTCCTTCTAACATTACGACAATTGCCACTTCGATTGTGTATATACACGCGGTCTTTAATTCATAAACTCGAGGCAGCAAAAGAGATAGCTAGGCCAGCCGGAGTCTCCGCTCGGCCCAGGCCAACGATCGAGACGGGAAAGAAGTCGCGTTCGATTCGTTTACTCCAGAAACACGATTGCTCTCACGGGGGACGATGCTCTGGTGCTGCATACGAGTTGCGTGCGATTGATAGGCCGCGTTGTCCAGCCCGTGCCCGCGACCGAGACGCTCTTCCATGTTTCCATTGTCAGCAATCTGACCGGATGACGAAGTTCGCGCTCCTCGGTGAAGGGGCAAAGAAAGCCGGAGCAAGAGAAAACGGAATGTCGACGGATTCGAATTCGGTCGACGATCGGTGGTCCACGCGTGTAGAGGACCGACGGAGAATCGCGGGAACCGGTGCGCTCGATATCTGCAGCCTCGGAGCTGAAAACGTAAGGGAGTTAAAACGCGATCCAATTTCTCAGGCCATTGACTGCGGGCGGCTGCCATCTGTCTAACGGTTGGCCCCCGTGCTTTTTTACAGACGAACCGTGAAATGCGCAAACAGAAGGCCCGGACCTTCTTTACATTTTAATCAAATCATTTCTCTATTACTGCGGATCGACCACCTTGGAGCAGGTCCTCGCGAGACCGAAGGGTTTAATTTCTTTCTCCCTCTCTCGTTGTCGCCAGAGAATCGTGTCTCTTCTTCCCTTAATTCTCTTCTCCTCTTCATGCGCCGCGAAAGGGGTGGATAGAGTTCGCTCGACGTTTTCTACGCGTGCCATTCCGCGCGAGAGCGAACCGAACGGAACGGGCGGAGAGCGTGTACGGCAGGGGGAGGCGACGAGTGCCGATCCGTAACGCGTCGATCTCCAACCTCGGCCGGGATCAATTTAATTTCGTTACAAATAGCTACACAACCCTTTGGCTCCCCGGCTCCCGTGGCGGGCACGTACGCTTCCAATCGGTTAATGACTGTCTCGAGGATCGATCGCTCGCCGAGCGAAAGCCTCGAAATAATCATCACGGTTTCACCGTAATTGCTCCGCGGGAAATGAGAAATAGCTTCGTACTGTGCGCTGGCAACGGGTAATTACGCAAAAATTGGTTAATTGTTCGCGAGCACGGCCGCCGCGCCGTTTCTCGTTGCGAGTAGCGGTAGCGGCGACGGCGGCCGTTGCTGGCTAATCGAGCTTCGTCTAACGCGAAACCGATAGCGACGAATCGTTGTTCCAGTAATTGCGTCCCGAACGAAAAAAGGAAGGGCGCGTTGGGGAAGGAGAGCCTGGATGCAGAGTTTATTCACGATTTTGACCTCGTCAAGCGACACCCATAGATAAAGCAGAGATGACTGCGCTTCTTCAAACGTATCCCAGCATATGTTTGATATTTGCGAATCGATGCGTGCATGCCTGTCCGTGCCGTTCTTACGTATAGACTTTGCGCCGTACGCAGCCGTGTCTGCCAGAAATGTTTAACACGCGTGGCATTAAACGTAACGATTCATCTTTGGTGAGAATTGGTCAGGGCTAAATGAAGCTACTCCGACGAGTCCCAGTGTCGTTTGATATATTTGCTCCTCATAGATAATTCGCCGAACACTTGACGCAGGCGAAGTCTGTCGGATGCTTCGCAGCAACAGGAAACAACAGTTTCCTGCTGCGAGACGGATCAAACATTTTTTTCTGCCGGAAACACCACGAGTATTCGTTCGATCCTTGAACGTCCGCCGTCGGAACGCGGCCGATGTTCGATCCCCCGAAAGAAACGAGCAATTCCTCTTCGCTGCACTCTCGTCAGCCTGTACTCCCTCGAATCTTCCCTTCGTTGATCGACACCGTTGCGTCGTGCTTGTGTGTTCCGGTTTTCTGCTGGTCACTAGTCGCGCGGTTCGCGAGGGAAAAATGTGTAGAGTAAGACGAGTACGCCGGTTAGGTGGCGGCGGAGCGAAGCGGGAAGATAGAGTTCGAGGGCGGTGGGTGGGTTTCGAGCGAGATATACAGAGCGAAAGGGCGAGCAGGGGTTGCGCGAGGGTGGCAGGCGTAAGGGGGTCGATAAAGTAGCGATCGCGCACGGGACTCAATTACACGCTCCGGCGCGCGCTTCCACCCCCTCGTCGCTCTCCAACCCTCGACCCCGTCGCTCTGTTCCTTCCCCGATCGAGTCAGCTCGCCACCCAGCCTTCTCATCTCTTCGCCTCTCCACTCCGACTCGCCCGACCGCCATCAGCACTCCCGCCCCCCCCCGAGGCAACCCCTTGCCGCGCTCCGCTTTTCCAGGCACCGTTCAGAACCGGCTCACCCCTAACCTCCCGCTGTCCCCTGGGAAAGCTCTGAAGGGACGACTACGCTCGACTCGAAGCAGGAAATCGGCCAGACAAGTCGACGGCAACGCTGTTCCTGTCGCGAGTTTCTCGCGTGTTTCGTTGCTGCCTCCTTCCAATTTCGATTCGCCCACCCCCCCGCGTTCTCCGCTGTTGAACCAGACGGGCGATCCGTTCTCGGTTTTCCTCCCTTCGTTGCTCGAGAGTTCGCGCTTCGCCGCTGCTGCCCCTCGTGTGTTACTCTTCGGCTGATCGCGTCCTCGATAGACGCGAGAAGATTTCCATCGACCGGAGTCTCTTCTTGGAACGTACAATCGAACGGGGGCTGTTTTTCATAATTTTCTTTTTTAAGAAAGTGATAATATGATTGGCTATTTTTGCCTTCGACAAACCCTGCGCCTTCCTGCATTATTTTCGCCACGCTTGCGATTGGCGAGTAAGGGGTAACGAATAGATTGGGAAACGAACGTCCGATTGTCGCGATAGCTTTCAAGAAAATTGTCTGAACGCGTTCGAATCTGTCCGACGATATATTTAAAGCGCGCGGAGACACGCAGACGGGGAGACCGTGGTCGGAAGAAATTGCAATTTCACCCGCGGCGCATCGCAATCGATGACTTTCACGACGTTGCGAGCGTCTAGGCCATACTTTATTAATCCCTTTCGGTCGCACGATCGATCCGTTGTCGCTTGGAGCTGACATTTCTACCAGGTATATTTCGAGCGGCATAATGGATACGCCGAGACAATCGTTTCACCGAATAATCATATCCGTATTACAGACGTTTATGATTATCCCGGTAATTTACTGGTTCGTGACCGGGGCTCTTTAGTTCCGTTCGGCTCGCTACCATCTGGGAATCGATCGTTTCAATTATCGTGAATGCGTCAAAGGAATCCTCGTGACCGATATCGTTTCGAATTCCCTCGGCGCTCTAACAACCGCTGAACGGGTCCCGCGCGTACGGAAGTCGACGGTAACCAGAAGCAGCAGGTTTTCCAACGTTTCCGCGATGCAACCGGAAAAATATGCAACATCAACGCGAATAACGGACAGCGGGAGTGCGGTTGCTCCGGGACGCGAAGCGTTTGGTGTATAAAAAAGGTTGAGTGCAGCCAAGGTATATCCGAGTGGCAAGACGAAAAACAAAAATACAGCTGGAGAGGTTTCGGAATTAGAGGCTGGGAGGGGGGGGGGGGAAGAGGGGGAATGATTCAGTAGTGAAATATGTTAGGAGGTCGGCGTAATGCCTTTCTTTCTCCTCTTTTAAAAATCGAGTGCACGAAGCGAGCCAGACAATAATATTTCACATGCCGCGAGGCTAATTGAATGCTACCACGGTAGTTCTGGTCCTTAGCAGGCCCTCGGGAGTTCTCGCGCGTCTCTCCCTACCCCTCGCCCACGTGTCGGTCCCGTTCCCTCCTCCTGACCGAGCTGATCTTCCCCCGTTCCCCCGCTTCCGCTCCGTTTCGTCCGACGTTCGTTTCGGTGGCACCGATCCAGCGTCGCGTCGGGGCCCCCCCTTTTAATTTTCTTC
The DNA here is from genome assembly GCA_023838395.1 of Holcopasites calliopsidis. Classification (NCBI taxonomy): domain Eukaryota; kingdom Metazoa; phylum Arthropoda; class Insecta; order Hymenoptera; family Apidae; genus Holcopasites; species Holcopasites calliopsidis. Next base: position 24,981 of record JALHAQ010000098.1, read on the forward strand.
CTTTTCCTTCACCTCGCGCCCTCCCTTCGCGCGCGCCTGGACCAACGATTTCTGGGGCCCGCCGCGCGAAAGGACAATAATTAACCGGCGGTTAGTTTACGTCGCCCCCCGTGGTTTCAGGCCTCTATACGTGCCAGCCTACGCTCGATGGGTTCCCAACTCGAATCCTTCGATTCGCTCTTCTCGGTTTTCCCTTCGCCGTGTACAGCCGACTCGAGGAATCTCCACGACGACGCGCTGGTGGAACGGAGACGATCGGGAAAAGGAGGCGAGAGCCGGTGATCGGTGGACAACGGTTTCCGACTCCTGTGATAAGAATTCGGAACCGCGCGGTAGCCGAGAGACGACGGTTGGGAACGTATTCGCCAACAGGATCGCGCTCGCAAGCCGAGATGCATAAATATGCTTGTCCGTAGGTGTAGCGAGCCAGGTAGAAGTCACACCTTCTTACGGTAATTATTAATCGGACAAATGAGCCCGGCCCGCAGCTCCGCGTACAATGAGAGATCGGCCATGGATTCTACCTCGTCCCACGATCCGTGGATCGTTTGACGTATGCATCTTTTCCGCACCCCGATCGCTCATACGAAATGCCTACTTTTTGTTACTACATAGTCAGCCGCCTCGAGACCCTTTCTCTCCATCGTTGTGTCTTAAAGCGCGCAACGCTCGTTCCCACTGTTAGCATCGCCGCGATTCCGATGCACACGCTCGATTGTTCGTCGTTTGTTGATTGATTTGTGGGCAGCGAAGCATAGGCGTGGCCCGGCTTTTCAAGCGATAAATACCTGCGCGAGATTTCCATCTGTTCGAGGAGCTCCGAGACACCTGCTGCCTCCGATCTTTTCACACGCTGCTTCTGACACCTCGGACCTCCGAGAAGCTTTTTCTCTCGTCAGAGGGGAACGTGAACCGGGCCGATATCGTGGCGATCGTCGTGGCGTTCGGATCCGCGGGTTCACAGCGGACAAGACTCGTCCCACCTTCTCTCGCTCGCTTCGCCTCGTTTTGTTATCGGCGACGAGCCGGCCGATTATAATTGTAAATGCTACCATAAAGTAAAAAGGCCAGGGCCGGCGGGGGAGAAAATGAATTGGCACGTTGGGTTTGAGCCGCGGCGCGGAATCCGTGGGGGGTCGCAGGATGAGCGCAGGCACGGCGAGCGTTGTGAATGGTGCGGAAGAATAACGTCGGGGCCCGAGGGGCCCGGGGTTCGGTCATTAAGTTACTCGCGGCATTAAATCATCGTTGCTGTCATCATCCTCGTTATCTACCGCCTCCGCCGATTCCTCGGCACCGGCCATTTGTAGCTGCCCGTATTTCGCGCGACGATTCTCACCCCCTTAACGCCCGATCGGTCCTCCGTCCGCCTTCGAACGGGTGAGATCGGTCGATCGGACGCATCGAGAGATCGATCCGCCGGCTCTTAATAAATCTGTCGGTTAGCCGATCGCGTCGACGCGTTCGGAGGGGGGGCCCCCTCGGTAATGGATCCCCGCTCGAGATATACCCTTCTCGGCCGGAGAGAACGTTCGGGGGTGCACCGACACCGCGGTCGTCGTTGTTCCCGAAACGACGACGCGCCGGCAGAAACGAAGGGATGCATCGCGTAGGCGCGAGAGGCCGATGGATGCATACGCGTTTCTCCGCGGGGGGTACGTCACAGTGTCCCCCGGTGTTAGCTGGCCAACGTTAGGCCATTCGTTCCTATCGTTTTCTTTCTTCCTTCGTCCCATTCCCCGTCGCGGCGCGCCGCGTGGAAGGCTTCTTCGCAGCCTGCCGGTCACCGCATTCCAATCTCTCTTTCTCTCTCTCTCTCTCTCTCTCTCTTGCTTCCCAGCTATCCGTCGTCCGGTCGAACGAGACCACCCTTCTCCACCCTTCGTTCGTGTCCATTCGCAGCGAGCATATGTATATACGTTCCATGCCTTCTTCGAGGCTTCAAGCCTTCTGACACTCTGGTATACCGGTGGTATCATCGTAGCTGGTTGCAGCCTTTAAGCTTTTATCCCTTTCCAGCGGCGAAGATAACATCGGCTCGGTCCTCTTCTCGGCTCGCCAGCATTTAGAATAAGAGAGGAGACCCCACTGAGCGAAGCACCGCGGTGGGTATTCCGGGTACAACCTGCCACTCGTCAGCCCACCCTCCTTAACGCGCGGAACCACTCTCCTCCTCTCCTCCTCTTTCCATTCGCGCGCCACCCTCCGCACCTATACCTGTCCGTTTAACTCGCCCTACCTGCGTGGCCGCGACTCTGCTCTCTCGCTCGCCCGTACGAGTTCCTCGATAGCGAGCCATGGAAACGAACAGATTCGTTCACGTTGGAAACTCTTTCGCTATCAGTATCCAGCCGATGGAACGGGCATATACGGGCGAACGGGGACCGCGGACCCGATAGCGATCACGGGGTACCCATTGAAAAGAAAAAGGACTCCAGCGGGATGCATCATCCTTGAAAAGAACTCGACGTATTCTAATAGGGCTGAGTTATCCCGCGCCGACACGTTCACCCTGCGCCACACACTTCGCATGTGCGGGTTCACGTTGCCCGGGTCTCTTCGGACGCCGTTCCGTGACCGGATCGTAGGTCGTACGATTTTCAACGAGCCGTCTGGCTGTTAGACTTTGCTACGCGGAAAAATATCTTCGGAGTAAGATCGGGTACAATCTGATAGATCGTTACCGCGATCGATTACGCATAGTAGCCACTGCGTCTCTCGTCGTATTTCCATTTCATTATATCTTTCTCGAATCGTTCGCCAAGGAGACTGCGCAGCGATCGGGCATAATAAAAAGTCGTCGGCTCGTCCCGAAATTGTTTTCCACGAAGGGGGAACAGGCCGTGATTCGGAGCAGCTACTCGTCAAGGGGTCACCTTTTATCCTTTTATGCTGAGCTAACAAGATGTTTCACGGATCACCGTGTGCTGCCAAGGGATCAGATATACACGCTTCAGACGTATCCTCGCAGCCACGTTTCACCTCTCCGGTTTTTGACGAGCGACCCAACTCGAAGCTCTGCATACCATTGATGTAACGCTTTGGGACGGGGGGAGGAGGGGGTCGAATCAAGGTTCGAAAATATCACGCGGATGAAAATAGTCGTCGGTTTTCGAGCAAGTCTTGTTTGCCTTGCGTTACCGAAGGATCGTCGAGCTTCTCTCGATTGCGGGGGCGAGCGTGTAGAAGAGGGAAAACGGATAATGGTGTTAATTGGACGGCATCTAATCGACCATCTTCCACCCACGCTCGCGTCGGGAAGAAAAACAATATCCTATCCTCCTTGAAAGAGAAAGGAACGAGCGCGTCATCGTTTGTCAGCGTTCGTTGCCTCTCCTCCGAGTAGCCGTCGTGTTAATGTTGTTTTCGGCGCTACCGTGTAAAATAGTCGACGCCGTTCTGCCCCCGGCCATGAAGAGGAGAACCTTTCTCGGGCCACGACGTCGACGAGGGTGTTCGTTGATATTTGAAGAGGCCCCGACGAGTCGAGTGGATCCGAAAAACACTTGCCGTTGCTCCGCGAGGCCGGGAGTAACACTCGAGTGTTCGCCGTAACGAAAACACTAATTTGCCTCGTACCCGACTTTAACGCTCCTCAGAGAAGCAGTTGCACGAAAGATCCCGAAATTCGTTTCGCGCTTTAATCAATGTTACCAGTAATTTACTAGACTCTATTCAACATCAAATGCTGAGGAGTTACGCGAGCCCGTTTCCCTTCATCGTCGATTCAATAATAATTATTTCTGCCATTTGAAATAATTCCGACGGCTATAGGCACGAGTATCGATTTCGCCGCTACCAAGACGGAAGATATCGGAGCGAGACTCGCACGATACACGTTTAATTCGCCGTTTGTCTTCCCCTTGCTGCGGCGCGCGTGCAATTTCTGAAACGTTACGTGGCACCGGCTACGTGATGGTTCACCCGGTATACAGGCAACAATTCCGATGTTATATCACCTATCGGCCTAAGTATTAGGCGGCGACCGAAATAATGACGTATCCAAGGCGAAACAGGAGGGTCGAGAGTCGGCCGCGGGAACGCGCCTTATTACATGCTATTGGGAACTAATTCGAATCAATTTACTTTAGCTGCCCTTCTCGGCGCACTTTCTTAACTTCCCGGCCCCGCTCGCGTTTAGCCGCGAACGTGATGACGGTAGTACCGCGAGGATATTCAAAGGATATCATCCTACCTAGCCGGGTCGCCGATCTCTTCCGCTCGTACGCCCCGCGAGATCGAGGGAACGAGAGTAAGCTCGCGACACACGTTCGTTCCGATAGGTACACGCCTGTGGGCAATTTTTTAAAGGATAAAGTAGCAGTCGCGAAGCGAGTTGGTAGCTGGGTATAGACCTCGGAGGTATTATCGCGCGTAAGAGGGAGGAAAACAATGCCCGCGCGTTGTGCATGCCCTCGATAAAAATGGAGCTCGAGAGGCCGGCACCGAACGGGAGGGGAGGATCGTAAAGCTTCGATTTCGCACGGACGTCGATCAGATCTCTAATCCGTGGGGCTGTGCGCTAGAAAAAAAATCGCGACAGCGATTTCATTAAATTCTTCACGCCTCTCCCCTCGCTCTCGTCTCTCCTCCCGCGCCGTGGCTCCCTCCTCCCGACTCGTAAATCTCGCTACCGAGAGATTTACAGCCGTCGAATCGGCTTCTCTATCGCGGCTCGTACGACTTATCGCGGCTCGGGTAGATTTCGTACCTGTCGATGGACGCGCGACACGTCGCGTTGAGCGCGCAAGCATCTCGACCACTCTTTGCAACCCCCTCGGATATTTTCGCTTCGCTACAGTTTATACACGCGTCCGAAGATAAGCTCGAAAACGACCGAGGCAAACGAAGATCGGTCGGTCGTAAAATTAATCGGAGAGATAAGGGATGGGTAAACGCTCGGACGGTGCTCGCGAGAAGCTCGCCGAAACCGTCGGGGCGGATGGGTGGCACGAGTCAAGGGGGTTGGCGCATTCGGCCTCCGTGCACGGTTCGATTCTCCTCGGGGATCAGCCTCCCCCTTTTGCCGTTCGGCCGCTCGTAAATCACGGATTAAATCGGATGCGTGTAATTCGCAGCAGTTTTAACCGTAAACAGTTTAATCTCGGCCGCGAGTCGAAATCGAATCGGCCCCGTCAAAACAAGAGATTCTTCACGGCGCGTGTACTGTAAACGCGCGCCACCCCCCTCCGATCGCGGATCGGCCGAGGGATGAAACGTTCGTCGACGAGCAGTTTAAAGCGTGGCGTCTGTAAGAGAGAAAACACCGTGAACGACGCGATTGTCTTCTCCCGTTTGCCGACGTTGGGAGCACGAATCGGTCATCGGTTCCAAACTTTAGCCGAGATGCGATGTGAATTCCGATCGATGACGGGACGCAGCAGCCCATGGGGCGGTGAAATTTTTACGAGCCACGTCATCTGTACGAACAGCTGAAACTATCCACTCTGTGGCGGTTTATTCCATGAGATGGCTCGTAAGTTTATTACGGTTGCTATTAGGCCGATGCATAATGCACTTCGCCATTTACGGCCACGGTATCGGCGCTGATATTGCTCGGTGGAAAAAAAAAATGTATTCGTCGCTGCACGGTCCGAGCGAAGGAACTGCGCAAACTTTCACGAGCTAAACGCGAGAAAAGTGGGTCGTGCCGAGCGAAGCGCCGGCCCTTCCGTTTCCTCTTCGCTTCCGCACCCTTGTACCTTTCCAGCCAGTCCCATCGGCCGATTTCAATAGCTTCCAAGTTTATTCGGCTATAGAGAGCACGTGATACAGCTACTTGGGTGGCAGGCCGGAGGGTGGTTGGGTCGGGAAGGCGGCCGGGCTTTCCATCCCCCGGCTGAGGATATTCGGCGACATATGCGTACGTGCGCAAAAGCAATATGCACGAGGACACGGCGGGCTGCGGTCGTCGGAGGGACGAAGGAGGAGAGACAAACGGAAGGCGCGTGGAAGAGAGCAAGAGGGCCAGCCTTCGTGAAACCGGGATACACGGGCCGGCCACAGCTTGCGGGGATGCGAGCGCGGCACCCTCACGAATGTTAACGCGCGGCATTAACTTCGTATTGGTTAGGAACGCGAGCTCCAGCAATAATTCTGATAACGCAGCATGTTGTCGCGTTGCCCGGCATACCAAATGCTCGCGGCGTCCCTTTTCCAGAACTACGCCCTTGGACCCCTTCCCCCTTTCTTCCGCCCGTTCGCTTCCGAGGAAATTGATCGTCCACGAAGTTGTGCCCGGGTTGGGACGGGGGACGAGATCGCGAACTTCTGCTCGAACTTCCGGTCCGCCTTTCCATACGCGTCGCGCACCAATTGCGATCGTAAATAGCACGAATGCGTAATAAAGGCCTCGCGTGTCTGTCGAACGTGGGATGAATTAGCCTGCACGTTGAAAGGGAAGTTTTTCACGGGGAAAGCATAGAGCGGTGGTCGGTTCTTCTGCCAGTCGTAAGCGTATTTTTACACCGAATAAGGCGTGGCGAGAGTGAAGCTACAGGCTGTAAAAATTTGCGAGCCTCTACTCTCCACGAAAACGCGACGTAAACGTTACGGCAAACGTTCGCCAATAAATTAGGCAGCTACGTCGCGCCCGTCTCCGACCTTTCCCCGTGCCTATTTGTTCGATTCAGCACCGCTCGCGGTCTTTTTCGTCCGTTTTATCGCTCGGCGAGTTTCGCCGATGAAAGACGACGACGTTGCGAGGCGACCAAGACGAACGACGAAGGCAGGGCAATTAAGACGGGAGATCGGGCAACGAGCGGGGTGCAATTTCTCACCTACACAGGCGGATAACATTGTTGTACGTTGAAATTTCGCGTGTGCCCCTCTGCACGTGAATTGCGGCTGTGTGGGTGGATAGTTCGATAGCCAGGGTCGAAGGGGCGCGTGTGGGCGCGCGGTCGGTGACCACATGCGCGCTTTGAAACGCGCGCGACCGCCTTCCGAAGGTAAGAAAAAGGTATAGTAGCTCGTAACCGGCCAAGAAATCTATCCCGCATCGACTCCCTTCACCGTCCCCGGGACCACTGCTCACCGCCCTGTAATCATCGAGCGCGAGTCAGTGGCGGAGGCTGCTAATTATGTTTCATAACACTTCTTACCCCCACTCCAATGTCCATTCCCTTAGGGGCAGCTCATCATTTATTTACATCATATTCGACCGGAGGGATAACGCAACCGCCTGCCCACCGCAGCCAGTCGGCTTTTGCGAGCTACTATCCGCCCCGATTCCGCACGACTTTCGAGTCGAACACGGGGAACATTTTTTTTTTTTTTTTTTTTATATCGACACTACGACGACGTTAATTGAACGGTTGAGTAGTAGGGCGTGTGTCGCATGTCATGAAATTTCCAGCAGAACGTAGAAACATTTCATTGCGGGAAAGTATTAGGTGTAACGTAGGGCGAGTCGCTCTAAGATGGAATAGGAGAAAGTTCCCTGTATTGGACCATTTGAGAAGGTACCTCCGTAAATCGGAAACGGGTTCACGGTTTTATTTGATATCAATTATATAATTATATCAGCCGATATCATAAACGAAACATTCATCACGCTGTAGTTATCACTCATTCCAAAGTGTTTCGTTTCCGCGCTATTGCTAAGCAATGTGTGAACTATAATCCCACGCAAAGAAATGCAGTCCAAGTTGATTGATACGCGAATAAAGACGGTGGTACGATTCAAGCGCTGGTCCAAGTTAGGGAACTTATCCCTCACGTGTCCAATATGAAATACCACGATATTAAACAATCCTTATATTTCCATTCGTTGCCGAAATTCTAAGGAAGCGCGTGTCCGCAGAAAAATGTTGAAGCCAAACCCACCAGCCGAGTTTTGAACAGGAACCTCTAAACTGATACACGCGACAAGGTATTATTAAGTTGTTATTATTGAAATAAAAATAATTATCAGACGCGTTACTTATTCGTTTATCCCCTGCTTTACTTCTTTTGAAGAGTAAACTGGATGTAATGTGCTATTCGTTATTGGGCTAATACAGTATTTCATATTAGGAGCACCACGAGCCTAATATGAGAAATGAGTACCTCGGTAAAAATAATAAATATTGTCTAAACCGGCATTACATTTTTAACTTGCCTGTTTGCCTGTCGAAAGAGCGTAAAATTTCCTACAAAACCATAAGATCGACGTTTATGTAAAAGCATTGTAAACAGGTAAAATATGTGCATGAAGGAAACAGTATTCCACATTTGGCCTACGCCCTTCCTCCACTTTGACTTCTCGTAAGTGTCACTCACGCATAGAAGACTTTGCCAAAGCCTCTCCTACATTCTATTGGTCATTGTTCCATTGCAGAAAATAAAATTTATAACGTACACCCTTCTTCTAGAGAAGAATGTTCGTACTTCAAAAAGAACTCATTCAATTTTGCATCCTGTGAGAAAGTACTCTCAAGTTTACCCCTTTGGCACATGTTCGGTTTCACGATACAGGGAATTCGTTAGGGGACGATCTGAGATTCGTATCCGGATTTGGCACCGTCTTAATGGACATTTGTGCCACTCGATCGATCTAGGAATTATCCCCCTCGACTCCGGCCGCCAACTCTGCGTACCAACTTCTATCTTTTCTTCCCTTTTGTTCGCCGCGCGCTTGCGGGAATCTCGAGACAGGCTCGCCCCGCAGCTACGCTCGGTATAGTCGGCAAATTGGTGGCACTTCTGCGGTCGAGCGATTAAGTGCTTTCAAGCCGTATCCTCCGAGAAAATTGGCGGGGTCTCGGGGTAGGACCGAGTTTTAATTAACCTCTGTCTCTCCGCGGGATTTCGAGAGGGTTGTCTTCTTAAAGGGAGGACGGACGTATGGCGGCTCCACGGGGTTCACGATAGACGCGACAATACCTTAGCTAAGGTGTGTTTAACAAAAAAAAAAAAAACAAAAAGCATTCCGATATTCTTCTTATTTCGCCCCGTATTAAGGATTATTCCAGCTACAGCGCGGAACAGCGGGAACGTTCCCGGTGTGAATTCCAGTGAAAACGCTTGGAATCGCCGAGAACGCGACGGTTCGTTATCGGAATCGATGTCCGAGCAGATCCGCAACGTCATCGATCAGATTCGTGCGACAAAACGTGGATCGCGAGAGTGCTCGTCGAACGACGGGAATAAGTGCCGCGTAACCGCGCGGCGATTTGTCCGGATCAGCGTCAGGCTAAGCAGATTACCAGTCCTCCCGAAACGAACCGGGACAAACCTCGAGGTGCACCGCGGTGTTCGAGTAGCGAGGCGGCCTCCGTTGGGAGGTCCGTCGATGGGTAAGCACGTCCTTATCAGATGCCGCATCGATCGAGGGTTACAACTTTTCAACTGCGGAGAGGAGCGGCTCGATTCGCGCCCGTAATTTCTGGGGGAGGACGAGTTTTGCCTGCTATCGGTTTTCGTGAAACAGATATTTCAGTCGTGCGCGTTTATTATGCGGAGGAAACAAGAGTTGGTCGTCGGTACGGCAATCGCGTTTTTCGCGACTAAATATATCTCAATGTGAAACTCGTTAACGGCATCGAACGATCGCGGCTGCCGACGAAACGATTCGAAAGGATACACAAAGCTGCATCCAACGAACGCCGCTTCTGGGCTCGATCTTTTGAAGTGGTTTTCCTCGGCCCGCGAGTATCAAACGGATTCGTCTAATCGCAATGCCGGTCGTGATCCGCGCGTGGCCAGCCGCGGGACGTTCGTTTAGAAAAAGCCAGGCTGCTGCCTGAAAGCTCCTAAACGACCGGAAGCGATGCCGTAACGTCTTTGCCTTTGATGCATCGGCGCCGCGGCAGGGAGGAGTGTACGCCGCCTTTAAGGAACCGTACAACGGTTGGGACGAACGGGCGCGTCGATAAGATTTTCGTGGATAACGGAGCGAAGGAAAGATGATTCGAATGGCGGAGCGAGATGCGGCGTGTCCACGATTGGCCACGCGTCTCGCGTTTCCCGTCTTCGGGGATTACAATATTTATGTCTCGCGGATAATAACGGAATCGGATCGCGTGAAATTTCTAACTCGTAATGATATCGCGGCCCGTTTTTTCTACACGTTCAAGCGTGCAATTACAATAATCCGTCGATGATATCGCGGCCGCTCCACGTATCGCTACCTACGTATTTAAGCGCCGAACGCAATTTCCTGCTTTATTATAATAATATCCGGGGCAATCTGCTCCCTTCCCACCACCCGAAGCGGTAGGCATCGCCGTCGTCTCGAGGAGCTTCTTATTTCTGAAACGCGCCGCGTGTTTCGGTAAAGCGTGTCGAGATGCTGCCTCTCCCCCGAATGCCGATCGCGGGCGAAAGGGAATCGCAGGAGGGCGATCGATGTGCGAGCGAGAATCTCGCGGATCGTTTCCCAAGGATTTCGCGGCACTCGGGGCGCGATCCACGAATACCGATGAATCCAAAGGCGACGGCGGCTCGCGGACATCGATCAACCGGCTGTCGCTCACCGGTCGCTCGCGATCCGCGTTCGAAGCTCGGCCAGCGAAACGATAAATCGCGCGATTCGAGAGAGCCGTGCGGAGAGCAAGGGTTCGTGAAACGAGAGGGGGAAAGGGAAGAGGGAAAAGGAGAATGAGCGGCTAACAGCGGGAGGGAAGAGAAGGGAGTGGTAGAACGAAGAGAGAAAAACGGTGGTCCCTGTCAGCAATTGCCCCCTCTCGCAAGAAAAAAAATGGCAGCTGCCGCGGGTAGATGCCGCGGAGCGAGCCATAATGCCGTACCACCCTTCTCGCTCGCTCGTCCGCGCGAAACCGCGCGCGCGACGGATTTCGCGAGCCGAGGAGGAACGGGAGGCCGACCGTGCCGAACGAGAGGAAAGAGTTCGCCGCGCGGTAAGAGGAACAACGGAAAACGAGAGCGGCGGAAAGCGCGGATCCGCGGGGCGGCGGGGGTGCGCGAGATCCAGAAGGGTGAAAACGCGCGGCAGTGGCTCGCGGAAGGACAACCGGCTGCCAGTTGGCGATCGCGAAACTCGACACGGCACGGAGAAGATGGACGGAAGCGGTAATAAGGTGGTCGCCGGTCTCTCAGCGGGTTCCTAGGAGGAGAGAGGCTGCGGGCGGGACCGGGTGCTGATCGGTGGGGCGGAGCTTGGCTCGGGGTGACCGCCTACCGCACCGGCGGCGGCGGCGGCGTCGTCGGCGGCTTCTCCCTCTATCCGTCGTCTCTCACCCCGAGCGTCGAGGGGCGCGCGTCCTCTCCGCGCCGCTGCTCGGACGATCGAGCCGCGACCCGTCGGGGGTGGGGGCCGAAACGAGAACCCGACCGCCAGTGGCGCGGGTCAGTCTGTCGGGCAACCGGTCGCTCTCTCGTATCTCCTTCTGTCCGCGCTCTCCGCTCGACACGAGGCGCTCGCCACGCTCTCGCTGTGCCCCGTTCTCGGATAATCCGCGCGAAAAGTGTGCCCGATCCTCTCTCGCCCCATCGGGGTTGGCCGGCGTTTTCAACCCGGTCGCTACTCGCCGTGTGTTGCTGGTGTGCTTGGCGGCGATGCGCGCGCCTCGTCGCGCACCGCGAATCTCAACCTGACCCGGGTGAGTGGCAGCGTACAATCGAGCCGATTTCCTTCGATCGCGTCGCGTCCGATCCACTTCTCGGAAGAATGCGGCTGATTGCCGAGCGAACGATCGTCGGCCGGGTAACGACTGTCTCCGACGCGAGCACGCCGTTCTCGTTGTCCCGATAATAGTTGGCTGACGGAGCACGGCCTGACGAGCGGACCATTGCGGGGTGATATGTTGCTGGAGTTGCGGGGCCTCACCGGCACGAAGATAAACGGATTAACGCTGTCTTCGTTCGGTGGTGGCCGTGACGGTGGCGGTGGTGCCGGCTGCGGCGGTGGTGCCGGCAGCGAGGACGACGACGAGGATTCTCGACATCTGTTCCCTGGCAGAAAAATGCAGACCGAGGACAACACCGCCGCCTCCACGGTTTCCACCGGCCTACCGTCCGGCTGCACGCCCGACGACGGCGACGACAGCTCCAGCCCCTCGCCGAACAGCAGTCTCTTGAACAACCTGAACAACAATTGCAACTCGAATCGCCAATGCGCCACCGACTTCAGCATCGCGGCCATCATGGCACGAGATACGCGGCAGCAGCAATCGGCGCAACAACCCCAAAGCTCGCCGCCGCCGCCGCCGCCGCAGCAGCAGCAGCAACAGCAGTCGGCGCAGCAACAAACTCAACTCCAACAGCCGCATCATCATCATCATCATCGGCAATTGCAGCAACAGGCCGTCGGCGGCGGGAAACTACACCAGCACGGTGAGTGGAAATTCGACCGTGCTACACTTGTTATCGAGATAAAGAACCGAGTGGCGATCGTTTTTTTCGGCAGCCCGGCTCGGATAACGAGATCGTTTTTGTTTCCATCCCGTGTCTGATGGATCGCCGCACCCTCGTTTCTTCTAACGAGCGAAAAAAAAAGATGGCCGGCGAAAAGGCGGCCCGATCGGTGGTCGGTGACCCCTGGTCGTTCCGTTCCTTCGTGTCGCCTGCGGTGTCGAACCCTGGTCTCGATCGGCGACGATCGTTAACCGACGCCCGCGTCGTAGCGCGACGCGCGTAAAGTTTCGGGTAGTCTTAATCGCGGGATTGGACGGAAAGAGCCGCGAGGAACAAGAAAGAAAACGGGAGAGAAAGAGAGAGAGAGAGAGAGTGGCGCGGTGCGTGGCTAATGAATTATTTAGAGGGAAAGCCACTGAATGAAGAGAGGCGCGTAACCGGCCGGTCCGGGATCCGGAGGCGCGTTAATTTCTCGGCCGAGAAACGGTCGTTTCGCGCGGCCCCAGGTGAGGTGTCTCATCGGAATTCTGGAAACGGCCGTGGCTGCTCTGCCCAGCCAGACGTCCGAGCGGAGACTCGACGGTGTTTGGTTTCATCATCGCGTATCTTGGACGCCCGCGGCGAATAATCGCCCACGAAGATTCTACGCGGACGAAATTTACGGTTCGCCACGGTGCAATTCACCCACGGAAACGGACCGTCGTTCCCAAATAAACTTGGGCAAACGGCGCGATGAATCGACCGGGTTCACCCGTGTGTGCGTGCACGTGTGTTGGACACGCGCGAATACTCGCTCCTTCCCCTCCTCTCCGCCGTTACCCTGCGCCGGTACTCCTCTCACCTGCATCCGCAACAACTATGCCCCGCTGCCTTGCCGTCAGGCTGTTTGCGCTTGGGAATTAATCGGTAAATAAATCGTCAATCCCGAATTCTCGCCGGGACTCGTTAACCCTCGACAAACTGTCCCCCCCCCCCCCCCCTATATCCTGTCCGCGGATGGCTCGCGATTTCCTGCGACGCCGGCCGCGAGAGTATCCCTTGACAAGACTCGCGTGAGTCGCGGAAGAAGAGATTCGTTCGTGGTATAGGATTCCTAGACCAGGAGGAGCCAGGAGGAGAAGCACCCTACGATCAGGGGGACGGTGGCTCGTTCTCGCGTGGCCACCAACGGTGAAGAAAGTTTCGCGAGTACAGGGTTTCAGCACCGACTGTGATGAATAGCCAACGGCTCGCTTAATCAAGGGAGAAGCTGCAACGCCCTGGCACTCCTCGCTTCTGATTCCCATAGACTTGCGGCTCGGATTCTGATGATGCAAATGTAGTCCCTCGTATCGACGAGTCGACGCGTCAAGGACCGCTCGGATTTCAAATTGCTGCAACCTTTCGGCCCGCCGCGAGTCCGCGTTCGATTCGCGAGCAGTGACAATCTCCTGATCAGCGGACCGGATAGGACATCGAACCGTCCCCGTCATCATCGACCTACCATAGAAATTCGCGCCCGCCCACCTGGACCAGTTCGCAGTTCGGACGATCGTTCCGCGGCCGACGCGTCGCTCGTCACCGATATCCTCGCAGTATTTATCGTTTCTCTCCTTTTCCGCGGCAACTCGAACAATCTGCAGCCGACGTTTCCGCCCGGCGCGAGATTCCTTGCACCGATAATAACGGATAAGCGGTATCGACAACCCGAACGAATCATTCCCGTCTCGATCGCAACGTTGACAATTTTATCGTCGTTCGCCGCGTCGCGGCTGACTTTTCATCGGAAGATCGCAGAAATGTATGATATGTTTCTATCTTCGCGAATCGATGTACTCATTGCTTACGGGTCGGACGCAATGTTTACAATAAAGAAGGAAGACACGTTACGACGTAATCAAGCGTTTGTGATAAAACGGCGAGGGCGAAAATAGCCGTCTTATCGGCAAAATGATTAGCCGGCGAGCCGATTCTACCGAACGGATCAATTATGCTTTGCGCGGTACGTTTCTTGCGTTACGTATCGGTCGAGCTCGCAAACGATCGTTCGCAGAGCGACACAGCCAGTTGGTCGCCCGAAACGGGGCGACACGGTTCGTTCAATCGTAGAGTATCGTATCGTGCATCGTTGCTCGAGTTAAACCTTCCGGATTGCGGGCTGTCGCTCGCTGCTAGGCAGTTACAGGGTTGGGAGGAAATCGCCGCGACATTTTAATATTGCTCAACGTCGCGTCGTTGATTGGAAATCGCGGGAAATCTTCATGGAAGGCTAAAAAACGAAGGCGCGCGCGTACTTTGTTACGGCCGGATTAATCCAAGTTTCGCGAAGAAACAAAGTGCCTCCTTTAATTACCTGTCGACAGATTGATCGATTGGCCAGATCTGTTGCTATCAGATAACGCGACTTAATGCTCCACGGAACCGACTAGTCGCGTCGATTTTTCTCAGGGAACGCCAAGAATCGAAGATTCGTTTGATTCCTCTTGCAACCGCGTGGGATTCCGAAGATAAGAGGACGTATCCGCGCCAGCTGGCCGATCGACAGTAGTCGCATCGATCAATGCGAATCGGATCCCTTTATCAGCGCGCGTATGCGAGTTTCGTTGTTTGTCAAGCACTCGTATCGGTTGATTGGAATTGCGCGCGCGCCAGAGGAATCCACCGTTCGGCTCGCGTATCGCTCGGGAAATTTGAGGAATCGCTACGGCTCACGATTTCCTGGTCGCGAACGAGAAGCGAAAGGTGAACGAGAGGGATGGAATGGGCCGAGGTGCTCGCGGATCGTGGGAGGACATTAGCGGCGGGACGCGTTTCAATCTGTCCGCCTTCGCGTCTTTGATCCCGCGGCATTCGGCTGCGCTCGCAACCGTAACTCACTTGACGCGGCCGGTCGTAAAGCTGGTCGAAACGCGTGCCCGGCCGGCAGCGGCGAACTGTTCCGCCGGCGACTCGTCATCCGTTTCGTCAGTCGTTTAACACCGCCGTTCGCCGTGTCGAATAAAAATACGTGGACGACGGACCACACGCATCGCGGCGACCGACCGGCCAATTAGCCGCCACGATTCTCGCGAAAATTCGCGCTCGAGATCCGCGCGTAGCGCGACGCCTTCGCGGCGTGGAAGATACTCCGGAGGAAGATCGGCGCGGAGCGATGCAACGATTCGCGTTGCTTGGCTCGAGGATTCGTCGGACCACGGAGTAGTCCGTTGCTGTCGCAAACGCGGACCCGCTTTCCGCCTCCGGCGAGCATCGTTTTAACGAGCGAAAGTAATTTTGCTTAAGCGTGCCGCGGTTAAGGGAGACGCGGTGCGGCTTTAAAGGTATCCGCGTAGAAAACGCGGCGCGATAGTGGTCGCTAAAGCGGACGGCAATTATTATCACTTCAACCCGCGAATAGCTGCGAATTATCGAGTGTGCACGACCGTCTGCCACTGTATTTAATTATTCGCCGGCCGAAGGAGATCGGTCTGCTTTCGACGAATCTGGCCACAATTTCCCTCGGCTGTTATTGGACCAGCGTGAAGGGATCGACCGGAGCGGGCTGAACGCGAAACCGCTCGCTTTTGCGGCGCGAATCCTCTCTAGAGGGGCGTGCTATTTTAACTCCTGTCCGCGCGACGCGTTTCGCGCAGCTCCTGTGGAAACTCTGACAAACGCGGTGACGATTGGTTTGAAAGCAGTTGCTAATCGGAAGGATCGCACGCGTTATCGGAAAGGAATCATTCGCGTCGCTGCTCTTTAACAATGAATATCAACGTATCCCCGAAAGGCGCGCTAAACAAGAATCCCTCGTTTTTCCTCTTCACCGGAGGGATCATAATTTCACGGGCCGCTGCCACTCGGCCGGCATCGGCTGGAAACTAACTAAACCAAAGCCAGCCTCGTCGTAAGTGGATAATTATCCTCTAGCTACCGCGGCATCGGTATTATCCTGGCCGAGAAGGACGCGGCCGGCTCGCGAAAGCCGGCAGAGAGAGAGGAGCAAGTAGTAGTTGCTCGGGTTTGATCGCGGCCTAAGCCCGTCGGCGAAACACGTAGCAAACGATCCATGAAAATCGCCGGCTGTCGATTAATTGCACGGATGCTTCGCGGAGTCCGATTCGCTTTCAGGCCGCCTCGTTGCGCCTCGCGGTTTCACCTGGGCGAAACGCGCGCGCGGAAGATCGCGTGATTGGGTTTACGCAACCGCAAAGTCGACAGCCAGCAGCAGGGGCGACTCTGCTAATTACCGGGAGACGGGAGATTCATTGTGTCAGGGTTCGGCGTTCTCGCAATGGCTGCCATTGGACGCGGTTGCGGAACATCAGTCGCGTACTTTGCTCTCTCGCGATGCGGTAAAACATCCCCGGTGCTACTCGCCGTCCGCAAGCTCCTTCGTTCGTCTTGCGTCTACCGCTCGCGTCCGGAATTTCGTCCGATAAGCTGAAGAGGATATTTAGTAAAATTATCCAAACACAAACAGAGATTTCCTCCCGCCCGACGAACAGCTGATTAATTACTCATCCCTGTCATCTTTTTCCTCCCGTCGGACGAACTCCGAGGGTCCACGCGTTATTAACGATCGCTGCCCCCCTCCCCCCCCCCCCCGCGTTAAACGCGGTCGACGTCGCCTGGACGTGGCGGTGAAAAACGACCGACAATGACAGAATCGTGACAAAAACGAGCAACCTTCGAGACTCGTTTCTCGTCGACAGATGCGTCGCGACGCGCGTCTTTCGTTTCCGGCCGGCCCGGTAATTTCGTCGCGCGTCGATTGCTGGGATCAAAAACGTCTTCCCTTCCGGCCGGCCGAACGGATTGTAATTATCTCTCGTTCGCGTTTTTTCTTTTTTTCAGAAAGGGAACCCAGCGTTTCCGGCGTTGTTCGAGGCGCGTCGTCCGCTCAGGAATCGATCGTGTCCGAGGACGATCCCGAGACGGACGATGCTGGTAGCACCAGCGGCAAAGCTGCCTCCCCTGTGAATCCTCTTCTTCAAGAACGGTCCAACTGCGACGAGCTCAGGCACGTTGTCTGTCATCTGGAGACGAAAGACTTGTGGGACAAGTTCAACGAATTGGGCACCGAGATGATCATCACGAAGACCGGGAGGTAAGGCAGAACGGTTAATCGTACGGTCTCGAATTATGAAGAGTGAAGCAGGTTCGCGATTTCAAGTACAAAGAAATTCAATTGGAGTTGCGAGAAATTGAAGTATAGCAAAGTGAATCCGCGTTTATCACTCGCTAGATAATGTAATTACCAGATACGTAGAGGAAAGTTCCTTATATTGGAACACTTAGGAAAGTACTTCCATAAGTCGGGAACGGGTTCACGGTTTCATTGAAAAAGAAAATTCGAGAGTAATGTCAGCACTGTAATTGATACGTATATGTAACGCAAAAGACTGATATGCTATGTAGTTGGTGTCAGAAACCAGTTTCCTAGATTGCACCACAGATGTTTCATATATTGGACCGTGTCATAAGAATTTTCGCTTGAAAATTTACATGCATTCTATAGTAGAAATAAAGAGAGAACTCTGAGAAACAGTTTATCCTATATTAAGAAAAATTAAATATATATTTGACAAAATGATCAGTTGCTAACAGGCTGGCAGTTTATGCGTTCGTAGTAAGATTGGTGGAGTGACAGTTCACTCGCCTTGTTCTTCACATCTTTTCGTTCAACTTCCCATCTCTTCTATGCTGTAACATTTGTACGCTTAAAGGCAGATAAGACTGCACGATTCAGATCGGTCCAACCTGGGAACCATTAGGATATTAATCATCATATAAATATGATATAAATGCTATGATAGCATTAAGGCCTGCTCTTAAAAAATTACACCCATTGGAATTCAACAGTCAAAAGTTACAGCCTATGTGATTCGGAGGCAAAATTAAATCAGCTGATATCAAAATGAAACATTCATCACGCTGCAGGCATTACTCATTCTACAATGTTTTGTTTCCGTGATATTGCTAAACAGTATGCGAACTATAATCCCATGCAAAGAAACGTAGCCCTAGTTAATTGATACACGAATAAAAATGATGGTCCGATTTAAGCGCCGGTCCGAGTTAGGTAGCTTTACCCCTACGTCCAAAAGAAAGATGTCGAACGAAATCAAAGGAATTGAAGGTATATTAAGAGATCTCGTGGCAGGAATTGGAAACTATGAAAGGGTGTGTATGGGAGAAAGCCGAGGGAGGACGAGCGCGCCTAATTGCCCGCCACGAAGGGAAAACGGCAACATCCGTGCTCCAGCTCGGTTCGCTCCCGAAGGGGTTCCACTGTTACCCCACTGCGCGCTTAGTCGCGCGTTAGTAATTAGATCTGCGCCGCGACGTCGCACCCTTCACCCGTCAACTTATCGTCCGCCACCTTCTCCCGCGTCGTCTCCGCCTTCGAGCTTCCCTCGGTCTTCCGCACCCCCGCCGTTTCGTACCCTCTCTCTCCCTTGTTTCCCGTTATTTGCAGAGAGGCTTAAAGGGCAGAGACTCGAGAGCTTTCCCCTTCCTTCACGGTTCGCCGTTCTTTCCTCGCCAGCCACGGAATTCTCCCTTCTCGCGACTACTCCACCCCTGACCTCGGCGGCGTTTCCAGGCGGATAGAGCTCGGCGTGTTCGCCAAGTGGGCGTGAACGTTCTCGAAGGAGGGAATTCGCGAGGCTCTTCGAGGAGCTTTAACGACGTCGAACCGACGAAAGGACCGTCGCGGTTTCGATCCGCGCCTCGGGGGTGGGAAAGAACGATGCGAGGGCTGCCGGAGAGAGGAAGAAACCGTGTTAGGGGTTCGATCGTGGGCGAGGAGGGCGCGCACAGAGCGAGGGGGGGTAGGAATCGAAGAGGCTAGCTTGTCTCGCGAGGCGAGTTCAATTCATTAACAAAGGACGGCTTGATAAATAAAAGCATTACTCACGCTCGTGGCGCTGGCGGGATGAATGCATACCGAGTCGACAAGGACCGAGGAGAAGACGTAGATAAGATCGGCGGGTGTCCCCGGCGTTTTAGTGGCCGAGCAGCGGGGGGTCCGACACGGTATTAATGTTTGGCCTCCGAGGCAAAACATTCACGCCAGGCCTCATCCTTTGGCCCCCTCGACTCTGACTCACCCACCCCCTATCGTTACCACCTAACGTCCTCGCGAACCTGCCACCCCTCCGACGCTTGCCGTTCGCCAACCCCCTATGATCGGCGCGATTTCTTCAAGCACCGCTTTCTCAGGCCGCCCCGTCTCTGTCTCGCAGGAGGATGTTCCCGACGTGCAGGGTGTCGTTCAACGGATTGAAGGCGGACAGCCGGTACGCGGTTCTGATGGACATCGTTCCGGTCGACAACAAGAGGTACCGGTACGCGTACCACAGGAGCTCCTGGCTGGTGGCAGGAAAAGCGGATCCCCCGGCACCGGCGCGCCTCTACGTCCACCCGGACTCGCCTTTTACCGGCGAGCAGCTCCGAAAGCAGGTCGTCTCGTTCGAGAAAGTTAAGCTCACCAACAACGACATGGACAGACACGGGCACGTGAGTATTCCTTTGTCCCACGAACGCCCCGCTATCGATTCCGTCGGCCGGTGCCTATCGGGTTTGGCGCGAACTTTTACCCCTCCTGAGTAAACGCGGCTGCGCGGCCGGCGCGCGATTCATCGGATGACTGACGCAAATGGAGACTCCGATCGGGGCTCGACGATCCTTCACCGGTGCTCATTTCGTATTCAGGGTGTTGCGGGCTGCCGGCCGAGGGCAAAGTCCCATTCCTTTGAATGGGATGCGACCGGTAAAGTGCTTTTCCCCCGATTTTTCTCCCGTCGAAATTCCGACGTATCGTCGATCTATTAAGACGACGGGACACGAGTTGACGGAGGTCCAGAGCTAAATAGCGAGCGCGTTCGTCGAAATGCCGGCCCCCGGATAGCGACGGGGATCGTGTCCAATGAACAGAGGAGACCGGTGTTCGCGAGCTTAACAACGCGCTGTAGCCCCACGTCGAAAAGGATGCACGCGGTCTCCGGAGTGATCCTGTTCTCGCGTTTATTTGCAAACGCATCCGCGAAGAAGATACTGCGCTGTAAATCCTCTGACGAACGGTAACGATTTGCAGCTGGTGCTGAACTCGATGCACAAATATCAGCCGAGGATCCACCTGGTGAAGCGGCCGGACTCGGGAACGGCCAAGCCGATAACGGACCTGGACAAGGAACCGCACAAGACCTTTATATTCCCGGAGGCGATATTCACCGCTGTCACCGCCTATCAGAATCAGCTCGTAAGTCTCGCACTTTCTTCTCGCCACAGCTACACATTCTACCGTCGCACGTTTCGCAATACCTTCCTGCCCTCTTCTTCCTACTCCTTCCTCTTTGACTAGTGGCAGACCCAGAAGCAGGGCGGTAGGTGCGATCGAACACCACCCCATCCCCCTCCAAGAGTTATAAAATATTAAAACATTGTGTCACTTTCTGTATTTTTTTGAATAAGTTAGTTATTTAGGTAGGGTGAGTTGCCCTAATATGGAGTACGCGCCAAATATGAGATACCACGATAGTAACCAATCCTGACATTTCATTCATTGACGACAAATACAGTCGGTTACGTTTGTCATTTACTTCAACTTAGTGGGCGTATGCTGATATTATAAGGGAACGCGTGCTCGCAAATTTTTGCTTCGACATCGTCCGAGTTTTGAAATAGGAACCTCTAAACTGATACTACACGTGCCAAGGTGTTATTAAGGTGTTATTCTTTAAATAAAAGTAATTATCGGACGCGTTGCTTACTTATCTATATCCTACTTTTCGTCTTCTAACGAGTAACCTCGATATAATGTGCTATTGGATATTAGGCCAATACAGTATTTCATATTAGGGGCATCATGAGTCGAATATGGGAAACGAGAACCTCGATGAAAATAATAAATATTATCTAAACCGTCGTTATCAAAAGCATAATATTGAATTTTTCTCAAACAGCGTTTCATATTTTGGCAACTCACCCTACTATCAAGTTATCCAAATATGTGCATAGTCAAAAAAGGCTAAAAAAACACCGTTCGCCCCTGCTTCAACAAATACCCCTGGACATCGTCCTGTTCGTCGCGCGTGAGGCAGCTCCATCCAGAGGTTCCCTTAAAAATCGTTAAACGCGCGGAACGCGACCGGTCGTAGATTTCGCCGCGCGACGATTCCTCTTGCTGGTTGTCCAACGTCGAATTCTTCGGTCCGGAGCGCGAGGACGATGAGCGCAACTGTATTTTACGGATAGTCGTTTAGCGACGACCGCCCGGTGTGTGGTCCGGGGCTCGACCCGCGGTCGTTCGCATTCCATCGGCGTCGCGGTGCTCGCGAGCCACGATTTCCCGTTCAGAAGGGACGGCGATGATCGCGTCCCCGCTACGCCCGCGAACCGCGATCGCAGTCTTTCACCAGCCCCCGTTCGTTCGCAAGTCGATGGTCGATTAAAAGTCGAAGAAGCTGTCGTTTCGCGATGCCACTTGAAACGTACAAGACCTGGATCGTCTCGATGGGGGAGAGGAAAGCGCGAGGCGAAGGGGAGCGGCTTCAAAGCGCTAACGGGTGGTCCGCGAGCCACCCTCGTCGTTCGCGGGAACGACGGAGCCGTTGATGACGATGATGAGGTGCGAAGAGATGCCCCGGCAATTACCTCGACTCGGCCCTTCCCCGTCCCCCGCCGTGCCCGCTGTCTTCGCGCCCTCCCTCTCAACCCTTTGTCCTCTCTTCGGCGTCCGTCGCTTTCTTTGTCCTCTCCGCTGGTCGTTATCGCCGCCCGCGACGCTCGTTGGGTCGTTTCCTCGCGCTCATCTCGATCCTCTCGGGCCGGGGGGAATCTGTCGAAATCTTCGGGATTCTAGCGCGATTCAAAACGATCCCCTTCGTTCCGCGAGACGGCAAAGTCGGGGAAGACGAGAAGCGTCTCTCGGGGAAGAGTCGGTCGGCTCGTTTAGCCGGCCGTCGCGAGATTCATTCGTCGCGGTTCGCGGTTCTCCCATCGGTCCCCACCCGTCGTTATCGCGCTCTCCGCGTTGCTGTCTTTCGCCTCGTTCGTCGGCTCCGTTGCGCTCCGCGTCATCGTCGAGGGGCATACACGCTCGTTTAGCAGGGGCCAGCTTTTTCTTTTTTCTTCCCCCCCCCCCCTGGCAGCCACTTCCCGCGCGTACGTACCACCGTGTATCGTTGCCGGTGCTTTTTGTCCTCCTCTTGTCCCTGCCCTCCTGACGCTCTCGTAACGACCTCAAACGCCGGCTCGATTCGTCTTTCTCGCTCGGCCGCGTCATAATTCATAACCTAACTGCCGTCCTTCTTCCATCTGGCCGACCTCGCCGTTCGGTCTGCCTGCTCCTTATCGCCAGCTGATGTCTCCTCGCTTTCTCTCCTCCGTAGCTTGTCTCCCCGCTTCTTCTCCTCTCGAGGAGTCCTTCTGGTTCGGCTCTAATCGCTTCTCATCATAGCCATGATCGCTGTCAGGGTGGCTGCGGTAGTCGAAAGAACGTTGCTCACGCCTCTGGATTCGGTGTACTTAATTTACCAGTCAAGCGCAGACAGCTAGACACGAACGTCCACTACGGTTTCTTTTTTTTTTTAATTTGGTCCCCCGAATTATCGGGTGGCGCTTAATCGCCGAATCGCTCTCCGATTTCTTCGTCCTAAGGGAGATAACGCTGACCGGGAGATAACGTTTCCTAGAAATCAGGGGATGTTGCCCGACGCCAACGTCGCGGCGTTGACCCGCCCAGACGTACAAAGTTCGCTCCCGTTCGGGTGCATCGCGTAGCGAGGAAGGAAGACGTTACCGTGGAAAAGTTTACGAACACCCAGAGGGGCGCGCTAATTCGATCGGCGCGACATTGTTTCGCGCGTAACGCTTACCCTCTGAGTGCAAGTGGAAGATTTGGAAGGGCGCCAAAGACGGCCGCAAGACGATTCGGAAGTTTCTCCTGGACGGCGTCGAGGAGAGCGCGATAAATGCCACCGATACGCCTGTTCTCCGATATTCCGTTCGCGATTCCCGTCGGTTGCACCCCTCGGTGGAGGTGATTCGCGACGAGTCGTCCGTAGAGGTCAATCACGATAGATCATCGAGATCATTGCATTGCAGGATCTCTCTATCCATCAATCGAGCTTTCGTTATTTCTACACTTTGTGCCTCTGCGCCCCAGCTAAATTAGCTGTCCGCCGTCTGCAACAACGGAGGCAACCGCCTGTAAAATCGTTCCGCGCGTTTCATAAACTCCGCAAAATAAAAGCTACCGTGTCTCAAAGGAAAGTCTTGGCAAAGCGAGGAGCGATAGCGCGGGGAGACAGGAAGGTGCAGAAGGAGCGCGATCACGCCTCGGCGAAAAGGTGTCGGAGCAGAATCAGTAGCAGAGGACGGTGCAGAAAAGAGGAACCAGCGGTGGAAGCGAAGGAAGAAGAGAAAAGGGGAGTCGATGGTTTTAGCGGCTGCAGGCATCGCCGTCGGCGGGCACGAGCGAAAGAAAGCATAAATAATCGTGCTCAAATGAGACAGAGGCGCGAGGGAGACCTCCGGAAACCACACACGGCGGCCGCGCGCGTTGGCGGTTGGCCGACGCGCGCTTGCACAGTGAGAGACAACCCGGCCATGCTTCGATATCGTCGAACGCAGAACCGCGTTCCGGAGCTCGTGCCTCGAGTTCGCGGCTCGCGAGGCCAACAAGCCGACGCCGGGCGTCGCCGCGCCGCGCCGGCGAGGAAAAGTGAAAAGGAGCAGAAGCTGGGGAGCGCGACAGCGCGCAACCAGCACTAAATAGCGGCGCGAGCGGCACGGGGGACCCCTTCTTCGATGAGCGCGTCTCTATTAAATCTATTATTAGTCGCGGTCCGGGCGCGAAAGCATCCCTTTCAATTACCCACGGCTTCATTCCGCGCTACTACCGCAGCGGGACAAACTGCGTCGAACGGAACGTGCACGCTTTTTTCCTGTCCTCGCACCAGTTCGATTCGCCTGGAGCGCGCGAATTTGTGACGCGGTTCCGAAAATTCTCTGGGGTCCACCGGAACGAGATACGTCCCGCGAGGGAAAAGGGGGGGAGAGAGAAAAGACTTTGCGAGTTCTCTCTCAATTTTCATCGACGGTCGGTCCGCAGGTGAACGTAATTGGCTACCTGTCGTTGTTGGATCCGGCGAACGCGTTCCGGCCTTTGTTCCCTCCCGGAGAAAATTAGTCCGCACCCTGAAAGCCGCACGCTGCTTTCAATACACGAGCCCCCGTACTTTTGCTTCGCTGCCCGTTGAAAACGCTCGAGTTCGCGGACATCGCGTGACGTTTCGCAAACGGCGGCCTTTTCTTCCGATCGCGAGAGTCCATATTATCGGCAGAAGCGGATTTCAGCGAACGGCTCGGCGCGGCGACACCGGCGGGCAACGACCTTTTGTTCCCGCGTCGACAAAAATCTCTGGCATTTTTTTTTCCGCGGTTCCCGTCCGACGCGGTGTAAAATATCTGGCGGAAGGCGCGGCCCCGCGTCCGCCACGATTTATACATACGTTCCGGCGATGCTTCGCCGTCGGGTGGAGGAAAGAGGGAAAGCAGAAGCCACGCGAGGGAATTTATCACGGCGCCCCGCACGCCGCGCGTCCACCGTCGGACTCTGTAAATCGGTCCGGGAAATGGTCCAATCGCGTTTGGTCGACCCGTGTCAGCGAAATCGTATTTCGTCGCCGCCCCGTCCGATCGGCGGACTGTTCATCTTTCCCCGAATAATCGCGCCGCTTCGATCCTCTCGTTCAAGCTCGCGCCTGGCGAACTTGAGAGACCCGGCCGGCCGTCGAGTTGCTAAATTAATTCGAGTCAGGCCGTCGTACGCGTGGCGCGGAAAGTTCGGGCGGAAAGCGGCGGCAAAACGAGCCGCACGAAATATCAAAGAGGAAGTTTCGCGCAAAGTAGCAGCGGCCTCGCGGGTCCGTTTCAAAGAGAAGAGCTAGACGAGCGTAAACGGGTCTAGCGAGGAGAGCATGGTCGATCGTGAACAGCCGGACGGGAGGACGGCGAAGCGGAAAGACGCGCGCGGCCCTCGAGAGCAGCTAGACGACGAGGACGAGGCTGACGGCGGAGGTGGGCCAGATGTTTGGCTAATGATGTCAGCGGAATCGTAACTAAAACCGAGGCAGCTCCGAGCTTAGCGCGGCTTAGCCTCGGCTTTGAACGAAAGAGTCTTATTACCAGGCTGCACGTGCTGCTCGTGAGCGCGAAACCGTAGGGTAATTGGACCACCCACTCGACACCGACCTTCCATCCCGTTCCTTTCCACCCTTCTCGCCGGGCTATCTCTTTCCCTCGGTCTCCTCCGAACCACTCCATCTCGGCTGTCCTCTCGAAACAAGAAGCCGACAGTCTCTCGGCAAGAAACGAACGAAGGAACGAGGCTGACGAGGGGAGGACCCTTTCGTCGAACAAATAAACCCGATGTTGTCGTCGTGGCTGTTGATCGGATCGAAAAACGGCGAACCGTACGAAGACGTTTCGCCGGGTTTGACCAATCTCGAGCAACGTCGCGGGGAGAATCGCGCGCGCAGCTTTCCGGAAGCGAGCGACGGAAACGATCTCTTTGTCACCCCGAGCTAATTCGATGCCGAGACTTTGACCGCAGCCACCTGTCCATCCGCCACGCGGTGGGTGGGCCGATGGGTAACGCGAACCGTCTGGCCGTTCTCGCGGGGACGACTTAGGGTAGATTTCCGCTTCGACGGGGCTCGATTTTCGAGAAATCGGAGGGACGATCGCGCCGTGTTTCCTCGTCAACCGCTGCCCCCGGTCTCGCGCCACGTTTTCCCAGCTTCTTCTAATTTTACGAGCCGTTGACTCTCGATCGATGGAACGAACCGTTTCGAAACGGCCGGCAATTTTCCGCCACGCGTCGTTGCCGTTCGGTGACGCAATCGCCGAGCGTCCCTCTGCTCCTGCGTCCGCCGTTGAAGGACTCGCGCGGTGCGTAAGCGAGACCCCGATCATCCCCGCGCTGAATTGGTCGTGAATCGTTGCTGCGCGTTTCTGTTTCAGATCACGAAGCTGAAGATCGACAGCAATCCGTTCGCGAAGGGGTTCCGCGACTCCTCCCGGCTGACCGACTTCGAGAGGTAAATACGTCCGGGCGAATGTTTGGGACCGGCGCTGGTTCGCCGGCGGCGAGAGCGAATACACGCGTAATCGAGCAGCTTCCCTTTCAGGGAGACGATGGAGTCGATGCTGGCGGAGCAGCAGACCCTCAGGTTTCCCCACCGACTTCCGTTCGAGATGGAGCAGCTCCAGGCGGGCGCCGTGAGCAATCTCAGCCTGGAGGAGAAGGCCCTGTGGGCCGCCCGCTCGCAGATGCTGCTGCGAGCCGCGGCCGCGGTCGCGGTCAGTCCGTACGCTCAACTGGTCGGACCCGCGGCCCTGGTCTATCCGGGCGCCTCGTCCGCGGGGACCAGTCACCAACAGCAGCAACACCAACAGCAGCAGCAGCTCGGCCACCTGTGGTGGGCTTCCTCCATCGGGCCGACCCTCTTCGCGGCCGCGCATCAACAGCAACAGCAGCAGCAGCAGCAGCAGCAGCTGGCGGGCTCCAGCTCGCAGAGTCCGAACACGGGGCCCGCGGCTCCGCGGCCTCTCTATCCGTCGGCCCTGGCTCTGGCCCACCATCGATTCTCCCCGTATCACACGGCGACCAGTGGCAAACCCTCGACCCCGGTCGGCCCATCCTTGTCGCCCTCGCGAAGGGCGACACCCTCCCCCACCGACAGCATCGGCAGAGACGTTCAAGATCTGTCGCCGTCTTAGTTTCCAACGCACCGGCGTAACGCGTCGCTGAATACGGGACCGCTTTCGGGACCACTCTCCGCGGGTTTCTCTCCGCTCCCGAGATCGTCGCGCTCTCTTCTCCGGCGACCAGAGGCGAAGAGGAGGGGAGAAGAAGGCGACGGCAACGGAGGCGCTAAACGCATCCATGGCGAATGTATCTTAAGCGATCGATCGTTCGACGATCATTACTGTACATAGCTATACATACGCGTACGCAATACGTGTACGAGTACACGAGCCTCGGGGTATTATCGGCTTTGTCCCGGTGTAACATAAGTTGTATATTTCGTATCACGACTTATCGTTATCGTTATTATTTATGTTTCGACTCCGTACTGGACGTGGGAAATCGCGCGAGCGACCGTCGCGCGAGCTCGCGTCCGCGATAGGGGAGAGGAAAAACGCCGCGCACGCTTCGCGTGTTTTCCACGGGCTACATTGTAAGTATATCTTAAGAGCGGCGACTCATTCGTCGCCACTGTATCGGCGATTAGGCGTTTAGCGATGTTATTAGGCCGTTCTAACGTTGATGCTTGCGTCGCGACGATGCATACGATTATCGCTGTGCAAGATGCTCCCTTGTAAATAAACCCTAATAAACTCTTGTACCGAGCCTGCCTAGTTCGTTCCGTTCCACTTTCCACACAGAGATCCATAATAGCGATCCCCGCGGAACCACGCGACAATAGATCATTCCTGCGGATCTATCGATCAACCGGTGATCAACGCGGAAGCTATTGCGCGCGCTCTCTCCCTCTCCCCCTATTTCTAGCTTCCGGTGAAAACGGAACTTTTACTTGTGCAACCTGGATTTCTAGATTCGAGGGAGTGAGAAAGAGAGAGGGGGCATGCACGATTGCCTTTGAATCCAACGAATCCCCTTGGACGCACCTCGGTCAACCGAATAACAGGGTCTTACAGCGATAGGGCGAACCGCGAGAATTACGATTCGGCTTGCGGACAATGTCGGACGCGTGTAAGAGCTCGACCTCCGGGCGTTATCCGAAGCCGAGACGCGGCCGTGAGAAGTTCTTGGTAACCGACCCCGGGGACAGAAGCAACGAAAAGAAAGCGCGTCCGTGCGAGAAATCTCCGCGGATCGGAGCCCGAGCACCGTGCATGCTTTAATGACGAAACGAAGGCATTATAAAGCCATTAGCCAGAGTGGACGACGAGTCTGTTCCCCGGCCGGGTAGTGGCGGATTGCGTGCGAGCACGGTCATCTACGCTCTTTATTTGAATACACCGAACATTAACGGCTCTGCTCGGTCGCTCTCACCCTCCTCCCCTAACGAGAGGTCCGGCTTTCCTTCCACGGGGACACGCCGCACCGATTTTCCCATCGCTCGGACCGGTTCGTTCATCGCGCGTGCTCCCTCTTGTCGCCCGTGCTCGCGCCGGTTGTTTCGAGCAGCGCGAACGAATTCGGCGAGTCCGTTAAATCGCTAATTGCCCTCCCAGAGGAACGGGGAGGGCGAATCGAGGAGAAGCGGCTAGACGAGGAGGGAAGAGATATAGACGACGACGACGACGACGACATCGCGACTTCTTCTCTCTTACTCGCTCGCATTTTTCTCTGCTTCTCCCGCTTCGAGTCCCTCTCCCCTTGAACTTCCTCACGGCTTTCGTCTCCAGCAGGCCTGACGGCGAACCGCCCACTTCCTGGCCGCGACCCCGATCGCTTGATTCCGCGTTTCGGAGTGGAAAGCGGTCGGCAAGAAATCGCGCGGCGCGCACGCATGTCATGCAAAGCAGGAAAGAGGTAAGAGAGATATAACGAGACAAACGCGTGACGATGGTCGCGCGGAAACGAGGCAGAGAAGGGAAGCCCCGACTCGCCTAATTTGCTCGGTAATGTCCCGCTGGGAATTAACGAGGAGCACGGGGGGAGGGGTGCGGCCGGTAGCACCTAGCCGACATTAATTATGTCCGCTGCCACAGGTGCCAACAACTCGATTATCAGATCTCGATCGGATCCCGATCGCTCGTTTAGATTGCGCCTGTCTGCCGCGGATCGTCCGCCGCTTTCTCCTTCTTCCCCTTGCGGCGATCCTTACCTCCCTTTACTTTGAGCCGTACTCTTCAAATCCGCCCGAGCATTCGAATCGTCTCTCTTTCCCAGCGAAATCGCATGAACGCGGCCAAGGGCAGAGGTGTGTACGTCGAAACAGGGACCGCGGGTCCGCGGATGGAGGGGCGAGGGAGGACGAGGGAGCAAGTCGAAGCGATCGTTAGATTCCGTTTCTTTTTTTTTCCTTTTGCCTTCGTCTAAAGCTTGCCGTGGCTGGGGGGGTCGCGAGGGCTCGGGCCACGAAAAATAAAATGGCGGTGACGGGGATGGTATCGATTGGCTAGCGCGTAAGCGGCGAAAACCACACGGGGCATCGTTTCGCGTGGGTGGCACCGTCGCCCGGCCACCCCGTTCGCCTCCCGGCGCGCCGCGCTAAAGCGCCTATTAATTGATTCAATTAATTTGCCAATGCGTCGCCAACGAGCGTGCCGGGGATACGCTGCGCCCTGTGAATTCGACCGCTCCGCGCCAGACCCGTTCATTACCCGCGAGCGCGGCGAAACGTTCGCCACGCTTCGAAATTCAATACGCTCCGATTCGACGTCGGGACGGAGGCTGCACGCCAATTTTTCTCCACCGACCGTTGTGTCCTAGCACTTTGCCAGATTAGAGGTTGCGTCGCGCGCACGCGAACGTACGGCCGAATAGATGGAGGAAGCGGCGTCGGCTCGGATTTCACCACCTCCCCCTTTCGAGGACGCTTTCGCCCCTTGACTCTTGGTTACCGAGCGGAGAGGCAGCCGATTCTCGAAGCGACCCGCAACGACAGATCCGTGTGCGCGGGCTCGAATTGTCCGTCGAGCTGGATCTAACGAGCCAGCTCCACCCTGTCCGTACCCTTCTTTGGAAGAGCGATCGCAACTTTGCGACACTCGCTGGGACGAAACGGGAGGAGAAGGTTCTTGTCGGTTCCGAAGCTTTCACGGACGACAGACAGGAACACGACCCTCGTTTCGCGGTTAAGCCCCGCGTTTGACAAAATAGACACGCGTGCCTGTGAAAATATGTCGATCGGTGGGAGACGATTGAAAAGTCGCGACACGTCCCGATTCAGACCTGGACCAGCATTTTCCTCTGTCCCATCGCTCGAACGCATGAAAAGGGAAGAAGAAGAAGAAGAAGAAGAGCCTTGTCTCGTTCGCCGACTCTCGTCATGATCGATCACGCTCGATTACCGGTCTCGTCGCCTACGGATCATCCCTTGACGAGCCCGGAGAAAGGAAAACGCCGGGAGGGTGAAGGGCGACGTTCTTCCAGCGAAATCGGACACGAAAGAACGTCTTTACGGAAAGGACGAGCCGGCGTAGTCGATCCGATCGATCGGCGAACAATAGGTAATCGCGTCCGTGGTTAGGCTTGTCCAAATATTTGGAATCGAGTCCGATTCGGGTGACACCGGAGGGAAAACACGCGACGATCCCGTGACGAAACGGCCGACTGCAGGTGGCCTACACAGATGCCAGGGGATTACGGGGTTTATCCCCCAGCGGGATATCGATCCCATTGTAGCTACGAAGCGCGGCCGAGTAGAGTGGCGTCGAGCGGAGTCGGGAACCACCCCCCGGGCAGCGGCCACTTTACTCGCGCGAAATTATCGCCGCACGACAAGGTGTGCTCTCCAGATTCCATGCGAACGCGACGCACGCACTGGAAAGCCTCCCGTCGATCGTTTCCAGAGAAATTTAGACTCTTGTCCTCGACTTCCGGCCCGTCTGGCGAAAGAGCACTTCGGAACAGGCTCTATATGCGGTGATGCATTGCCATTATCGACGAGCAGTAATCCTACGCATGAGCCGTTTAAAGCAGCAGCCGTGTAACTCGAAAGAATTGATTCCTAGGTAGTGAGGGTGTTACGAGCCAGGGCTGGGCGAGCGTAGCCGGATAAATGGTTAGGGATGAATTTGGTAGATATGACTCGGTAACTTTACGTACACCACATAAATGAAGGTTCTCTAGAGGAATTCGGTAACAGAGAAATAAATATCCATCAGAAAACAAACGCTATATTCTTAATTGAAGGCGAGGCTGCTCGATGGGGATTGACCCGATCTTGCTGGAACTTGAATACAGTGATTTCGAGAGCAGCACTCTTATTAACCCGGTTTTCACGCACTGGTAGACGCGGGATGTTCCCCCCGTGGAAACTAGTTGCAGAATCACCGAAATCTCCTCGCTTTCGCGGTCCTTAGATGTATACGAGAAGATGGGCATCCAAATGAGAAGAAGGATAGAAGGCATCGACTCTACGCATGCGAGCACAGTGATGGTGTCATCATAATTTCCCAGAAGATTCGTTTGTCTCCTTCAGATAGGCGAACCCTAGGGATTGCCTTAACGCAACAAATAGAATTTTTCTGGAAAGGGTGCAGCTTCGATCGCATCGCATCAGGTGTAAAGGTTTTCGTTGAATTGATAACGCATTCCCGAACGGAAAAATAGATAAAGTGATATTATCGTCGTGCGTAGCAAGGGTTAAAGTAACCCCTAGTTCTCTAAAACTCAATAATATTAAAAAAATAGCACGCCTCTTCTATGTAAGCCACTGTAAAGTTATATAGGAAGATGTTATTACCATTTTGTCCCGATTATCAAATTATATAATAATTTCATTTAACATTTCTTTGGCTTATACCATTCTTGCATATAGCTACCATGCGATTCGGATATATGGCTCTTACTCGTTTCCCCATTCGCCGAGAAACCAACGAAGATAAACGTGCAGCAGTTTAGCACAATGAAGCGTAGAGCTTTCGAGATGCGGTGTTAACCCCCCATCCCCCAAACAGGTAAAAAAAAAAAACTGGCTTGCACCACTTGTGCCTTAAACGGCTCGTATAGCAATGAAATTGATAACGTTAACTCATGCACAGGCGAATAAGATTTTCGCCAGCACGAAAGGGAGTAGTCCGTTCCCCGTGTCGTTTTCGTCTAATTCGTACAAGTGGCAAGGCAACAGGCAAATGAAGTTGGATGTAACTTTATTAGCGGGTAGGCGGCGAACGCGTTGCGTAGGGGTCGCGCACGCCGGAGTGGCATTTCTTTTGGGAAATAAGCTGTCACGTATCGTAGCGTTGGTAAACGCGAGGGGAGCCGCGCCACGCTCGGACGGGGGGGAACAACAGATTAGACCTCGCTTATTCCTCAAATCGAAATATTATAACCCCCCCTCCCCATTGCCCCGGTCGCCGTCCCTCGTTCGAGCGCACCCATTTCGGGGCTAATTTATTTACTCGGCGCGTTGTAAAGCATCCCGATAGGAGGCGACCCCGCGCGTGTACCGACGAGGACGCCCCGTATATAATTATCCGGCCATAAATCTGGAAAAAAAGACTTAATTAAATTAAAGCGGCCGTTCCCGCGGCTCGCCTTTGTCGGGTCCACGACGATTACGCGCAATTTGCTCGGCCGCGAAGCGTCCAGTGCGCTTTCCTCAACGACGCGACGATCGAATACGGTGGAATCTCCGCGGTGAACTCGGACCCGAAACGAAACGCTTCACGTGAGAAGGACCGAGCGGATCGAGAGTTTCCGCTCGTCACAGTCGGAAAGGCGCAAACTGTATCAGGAAGCGCGGCAATTGTCTTGTCGCGAGAAGACGAGCCCCGTTCGCCCGAGGTGGCGAGCCTCGACACGCAACTAACAGGAACCCGATAATTCACGGGCCCACAACTCTCCTTCGAGGCGCTTCTCGGGGCCCGCTGGCCGCGTTTCCGTTTGGACGAGACTCGACTTCCACGCTGTAGGCCCTAACTGGTACAGAACTGTCGATTGTTATTGGTATTTCGATAGATAGAAATTTCAAAATCGTTCCAATTGATTGCAGTCTATTTTATTATGCAAAGGTATTATCTTATCACGTAGATCTTCTATTGGAATTCGTATAAGCTACAGCAGTTTAATCGTACATCAATTGACGAGCCCGGCTTATAAACGCTAGCGTTCAAGTTACATCAACGCGTCCGTAATTCGTACATATTAAAGTTATTAAATAAATCTTCAATAACATAAACTTGCCTCATTATTTTCTAAAGCCTGTCGACTCCTCGAAAACTCTACTCCGGTACCGCGGTTGGTTGGCAATTAACTTGGAGGGACGGTTTTCTCTCGTTTCCCTCCTGCGCCCTGTTCGCGCACCGACTGCTGCAACAAGGGAGAAAGTCCGCTGGATCGGAGAGCAAATTGGCGCGCGATCGACGAGCCTCGAACATCGGAGATCGGTCGCGGACCGGTGCTCGTTCGTGCCGTCGGGCCCGCGGTCATTTTCCTTGGCGTTTCGTGCGCGTCGACGGCGCGACGCGGCGAAGCCTCGAGGTTGCCGCGGTCGTCCCTACGCTCGATGCGCTTTCTGGTCCGTGTGCGCGCTCGTCTCGCTGCATCGCCGATCGGATGTACGTAATCGTGTCCGTTGTTCCGCTATCGAGCAGAATCAACGTGCATCACGCAACGTTAATTTGTCTTCGATTGCCCCGGCCGCGAGCTTCGTGGCGTGGGAGACGGCTCTCCTTTTCCGTCTTATCGCTTCCTTCCCCCTACATTGATCCTCGATCCAATCGCTCGATTCGCTCGGTGTCCCGATTCGCGTACGCGATGCGCATCAGCGTCGCGCTCTCGAGCAGCTTTCCCCGAACGGCGTCAATTCTTGGATCAGGAATCAGCGGTGAGAGAGAAAGAGGGAGAGATGGTTTATGCGCCGAGTATCGTGGCTCGTTCCATCGATAGGTCGATCCGCGTCATAAATAACGTTCCTTTTCAATGTTAATCAGCTGGGCCGGATCGAATCTAGCGGGCACGAAGACGACGCGCGGACGCGGACGATACCTTCGCCTCGGTTCAGCTGCGAAACGGAGATCGGCGAGCGCACGGGGTGAAAGCTCGAGTCGGGATGACGAATCGGTGGAGGAAGAAGAAGAAGAAGAAGAAGAAGACTTGGTGAACACTGCGGCGGGCCTCGGAAAGAAGTAGAGGAGGTGGGAGAGAACGACCGATGGAAGGTAGGAAGGTGGCAGAGGAAAGCAAGCGAAGCAGAAGAGGAGGAGAACAAGAAAGACAGGCCTCTCGGCATTGTTCGCGGCCGCTCGCTCGTGACTCTTGCGACCCGGATGACCTCTAGCCTCAATTACCTCGGACACATCCGCCCGTCTGCCCAACTCTACCTCCTGGACGCCCTCGCCCCGCGAAACCACTACTATCTATCCGTTTCCGTCGTCTTGGCAGTATTCCGCGGTGTCCAAAGCTGCGAGTCGGTACAAAAAAAAAGAAGGACACGCACAGAGAAAGGGAGGAGCACCCTGCGCATCATGCGACATGTCCCGCCCAGGGCGATTCACGGCCTCGGGATCGTCGGTATTCCCTGGGGAAGTCCGGGAAACCACTCGACCGATCCGAACGATCGATCTACACGATAGCCGATCATCGCGATCGTGGGATTCCTCTGCGCCGCGTTCGCCGGCGAGGAACTCTCGAGCCGCGCCACGTGGGAGAACGGGAAGTATAAAAAGAGGCGTAAAACGACCGGAGACGCGTACAAATTGGGAATCGTAGTAAACGTGTCGACAGAAATTCCACGGCAGCCCCGGGATGGAGAGGCGCCTGAGTGGCTCGATAGTTCCGATAATTAGCCGGGCTATCGGTCTACCTGGCGCTATCCCGCTACCATCTACAAGTGTTCGGAATCCAAATAGTTTCGTAGCGGTGTCCGTCGTAAAAACCGCACGCCCCTCGTGTAGCCACGCGTGTCATCGGTAACTTTATCGCTCCCCCGCGATAAGGATCTTGAACTGGCCGGTGAACGAGTGGACGAATCGAGCCGGTTCGTGGCAAGGAATCTCTTCTGAAACGCGGTTCGGAGTTAACGTTCGGATACCGTTCGGCGCCGGTCCTATGATTCCGTGCGTTCGACGACAGCGCGTCGATAGAAGGGGTTGGATGGAGAGAGGAGCGCATCAGCAGCGCGGACCGAAACCTCGGTGGATCTCCGCCGGCCTCTCGGCAGTTGAACGAAGTTCGACGATACGGCCGAGGAGCGGACGCGTTCAGTCGGAGAAACTCGGGGTTCGAGTAACGAGGGCCCGTGGCATCTCGGGGTCAAGGGGCACGCCGGCTATCGGGCTGCTCGAGATCCTCGAGATATCACGGTCCGTTGCGACGCGAGTTGTTACGTCGGTTCGAAGGGTACACATTAGGGGTGGTCCTTATCTTTCCACCGCTAGACTTTTAGCACGCCGCCCCCCGAACTTGTTCTATCTCGTAAAAAAGTAATTTGCACAGAAAGAAAGTAACTCGCGACGTTACGGAAATGTAAGCAGTTCGGGCGCGACATTGCGATTGCAAGCTGCCCGCGCCATGTCTTCTCTTTATCCGATGAACTTCAGCTTTCGTAGAAATCGTTACCAAATCTTACTGGGCGGGATACAAATAGGTCTCACAAAAATATGATCACCAAGTATACGCTAAGAAGCAGCCTAAATAGTACGCGTGCTCCTTCTCAATCATGGACCAATTTTCTCAACCCCCGAGTTACCATCGAGACGTTATTGTCCCCGTTCGAAGATGTCGTAGTTTCGACATTCCTCGAGAACGCCAATTCCAGAAGTACCTTAACGAAATGGACGAAGCGTCGAAAGGCAACGACAAGGTGATCCCTCGACCGAGATCGTAGAGATGCGGAGAGCGTAAATTGCAGTGCGAAGAGGATCAGCGGCGAGGCGCGGAGACGCGTTAACGACGCGACCTCGTCCCTCTCCCCTTCCTAGGAAACTTTAACCTGCTAGGTCTAATTCGTAGCTGTCTCCGCGATCGTCGGAGTTCTTCGCCGGCGGATCACCCTTAAGCGAAGTATAATTGAGGTCGTTAGGAGACGGGCGTTGGGTTAGCTGGCCAGTAATAATATTTGCCTGGGAAACGGCGACGATTGACTGCGCGGTGGCGCGGACGATCGAGTTCCCCGGGTCTGGTGGCCGCGAGGGAATCGCGGAGCCGGGGAAAAAGCCGAGAAGCGTGTCGACGCGACGCGGACCGATCGGATCGCGGCAGCTGGCTAAACGCTCTCCCAAAGACGCCGCGCCGAGAGCAATTTGAGAGCCGCGCGAATTACAGGGTCCGGCGTGGTTACTCGAGAAAGAGAGTCCGCGAGGCGGCCGAAGTGGCGCGGAACGGATCATTCTTCCGAAATAATTGCACATTTTTGCCAATGCATAGCGACGTACGTGTGTACCTACAGTGGCCCGTGAAAATGTTCGGACACTCTTCGGAGCAGTATCACTTTTTTCGTAATTGGACCAATCGACTGGTCCGTTTGCAAAAAGATGGAAGGACTAGTTTACTGGATATCTGGTTTTCATTGCTCTGAAAAAAAAAATCGGAATCCTCGAAGCTGTAAGACGAATAGTGGAAGTCGTCTTATCTGAGCTTATGGTGAAGATTTAACAAATGCCCAGGATTATCTTTAGTCGGACGTACGAAATTTTCGATTGGGCAACTAGTTTCTTTGCAATGTTAAAATAAACACAGAATATTGCAATGGAACTACTTTCTCTTCAAATCCGTAGTCGCAACTGAAGCTGCTGTGTCAATCTTTAAGACAATGTTAGCATATTTTTCCATTTAGAGCTACCAATCTAAACGCTAAATTGTCGCCCGTTGTTCTTTGAAACTCTGCACACCTGCCACGCAATCAGTAGCTGTAACTATAACACCGAGTGTTTGTCTATGTTTAGCAAAAGTTCATTTCCTTAGCTTAACGCTCATCCCTCCGAATCTCGACGGAGCGACCTGTCAAGGAGCGCTTCTCTTACAAAGAAAAAAAAAATGAATTCGCTCGAGGCTTTCCGCGGTCAATTACCGCGTTCGCCGTTTAAACAGCAACGGGGCTAGGGTGGCGGCGTTTTAATAGTTAACGAGAAACACACGCGGGAAGAAGGGAGTTTCCGCGGCCACGTGGCCGAGATGTTGCGGGTGTTACCATAGCGACGAACGGCCGTAGCCGGATAGGACGGAGAACGGGAAGGGTGGCCGAGGGATGAAGGCGCGCGGGATGAGAGATAAATGTAATGTAACGTAATGTAATGTAACGAGGGGGGAGGCGTAGCTGGGATCTCGGCAAGTGGCGCTCCATTGTGCCGCGCGACTAACCGACACGGCCCAAACAATTTGTCGACGCGTGCGAGACGAGCCCCCCCGCCCCGCTCGTGTCATCCCGATCTCTCTTACGGGGTTGTTTGCGGACCCTGTGGGCGTGTACGTGTCATCGTACTTACGTACATGCGCGCCCCGCTCTTTTGTCTCTTCTCTGCCCCGGTCCGCCGGGTTTGCCGAAGCCTCTGCCCTTTCGACCGGGCTTCTTTTCTACCCCTTCGTTGCCATCGGAACGATCGCCATCTTTTTACACTACGCTGATTTGTAAGGAAATGAACAGGCCGCGGACCGGCGACGGGAGCGCACAGTCGAATCGGCTCGTTTAACTCGACTTTTGACCCGGTGCGACCTAAATCGCCGCGGCACCCTCATCCCCTTCCGAGCGATCGCGTAGGGAGACAGATAGAGATTAGCGTCACCCTAAGCGCGACGAATCGCGGAACGCCTTTTAATCGGCGAGCAAGCATGGGAAAGAAATCGAAAGCCTTAAATCTCCTTTTGTCCAGCTACGTTAAATCTCCTCCCCCCCCTATTGTCGGTACCCTTGTTTACTTACAAAGATTCTCGTTCGCATTCGAGTAAAGCGCGCGAACGGTTTAAAGAGTCCGCGGCAGAGAGAAGCAAGGCGAGGGCAAGACGAAATGGAGAAAGGAAAAGGCACGACCGTAAGCAGAAGTACGGGAAGGGAGAGGGAGCCGCGAAACAAAACGATAGCACCGCAATTAGCTTGATTGCAGGCGGCGAGGCTTCGACAACGGCACCATATCGAAACGTTAATTAGCCCGTAACGATTTTGCGCGTGGACAGTGACGCAAGGTGTCCTCGTGATTGCAGGGGACACCGCGAGTCGGCGGATGACGGTGCACCACGATCAAAGTTACGCGGCTACCCCGCTGCCGTGACTCTGCCGTTTCGCGCAGCTCGAGGCCCCCCGTTCCGCTCCTTTCGGCCCGCGAGCCGCCTCGTACGTGTATCGCGAGATACGTTTACGCGGCATGAATGATGTCAGGCGATATCAATGGGAGGACTTTGAAAGCGTGATACCGCCCTCGAAGTCTGCTTGCGCGAACGCTAGCTCTCTCTCCGTTCCGCGGAACGAAGGGCAGAGTCGCGAAAAGTCGCCGCGGCGCGTTCGTTTTACGATGAAACGCGGAAAGAAGCAGCAGCCAGCGAGGACGAGCCGAGACGGGACGAGAAGTCGGACGCGGCAAGACGGGGCGGCGGTAGGCGTGTAAGGGGTAGATAATTACGCGGTGGAGTTGGTAAGTGGAAGGAAGTCGCGCCTCTGGCGGCAACTGTAGCTTCTGAAAAGTAAAGAAAAAAAAATTGGTATTATATATATATATATGAACATATAGAGCAGGGTGCAAGGGGGCGGCCGGAAAAGGAAGGGGTGGAGGAGGACGAAGGGCCGATGCAGAGTAGCGGCGGCGAACCGACAGATGGCTCCCACGCCGAACGAACCGGCCACCCTTGATTTGTGGTCGAGCATTTTTCAAGCCATTTGGCTCGGCCGCCTATAATTTTCGTCGGCGGCCGTTCGCGTGTTTTCCTGCCTTCTGTTTATTTTCTTAACGGCCGAAATAATAAGCCCGGCCGAGGCTTACGCGGCTGACAAATAACGACCTTCCCTCTTTGCGTATCGCGGCGCGTATGCGCATTCCTTCGCGAGGGACCCTCTCCGACGGCCGTGAAAAATCGACCGACGACGACGACGACGGGGTCCGCGCGAAACGCACGCAAGGTACCGAGGAGCTCGAGCGCGGACGCGTTGCACGTGTAGCCGGCGCTGAATACACGCGGTACGCGTTGAACGCGTTTCGACAGAAAATTATTTGAACGCCGGTTCCGCTGCTCGAGACAGCTGCATCTTCCACGAAACCGCCTATTTCTTCGATTGCCCCGTGGACGCACGCGACAGTTGCGCGCGGTCCACTCTGCGAAATTGCTCGAAAGCCGGGGGAACCGGCGTTTCACGGAAGTGCGATCGCGTTGCTCCAGGCGCGTGCCGTTTTTGTAATCCGCGCTTTCCCGATCTGTCCCTTTTATTCGGACGACGTAGGGAGGACCGGGGCGAACGCGTACCCCGGCGCGGCGGCGAGTCAAGAGCGAGAGGGACGCGTAGCAGGCCCGGGTTTAATCGGCTCCCGATCAGAGATGTTTTCCGAGGGGGAGGCAATTTCGGGATGAGCAGAGTCAAGTGTCGGGTCGCCCCTCGCCGCCCTGCTGTCGGGCTCTGACACCGACACGTGTTCCGAGGTCGGATTATAGCAACGCATTCAGTGGAAATCGGTGGCCGGTCGCCGAATTTTCGATCGATCGTCCACACACCCCTCGCGCCGGCCACCCTGTCCGTTTGTAATTATCGAGGCGCGTTGAGCACCGATTCCCGACACGCGGCTAATAGGGAAGAGTCGAACGAACGACGCGCCGAGTGACGCACCTGTACCGAAACTCGTCGGTCGATATGCGCGCCGCGGATAGATAACTGATTAACGTTTCGTTCGACGGAACCACCCTTGCGCTGAATAATGCATTCCGAGCATTTTGGCGAGGAACGCGGTCGTCTCGAGATCGTAAACATCGGATACAGGGTATCCGGCCGGTGATTCAATTTGCGGAAGGGACGCGAGACCGCAGAGTCACGTATCGCATCGTGTATCGGATGAAGGTAGCACCGTCGTCGTTGTCGTCGTTCGATAGCCGGGAGTCCGAGCTTCCCCAGAGGATCTCGACGGAGAGTTTAACCAAATCGCGGAACCTTGGATTCGTGTGGGGGGGAGAAAAGGAAGGGGAGCTCGCGCGGACGATTTCGGGGATATTGCCGACTGGCCGCTGGTGGTTCGACTCGATTGCCATGATTGACCCTAAGCGCGGGCCGGCCGACGTCGCTGCCAATAAAAACGGTATCATCTGGAACGGGACGTGACGCACGTGACGGTGTCGGTGGCCGTGGCCCGATTCGAAAACAGTCGAACGGCAAGTGTACACGCCGATATTTATTGGCCGGGCCTCGAGAGCGCTCGGGGATCTAACCACCGCGAGGCTTAGATTCATCGGTGGCCCGGGCAAGAGCGTCGCGAGTCGCGGGGTAGTTTTACTGCGATCTGTCGAAACGAATCGGCCAACGTGGCAGGGGACGAACGGGGCTCGAGAGGGTGACGCCTACGTTTCGATCCCGATCGCGAGAACGATATATCTTGATTTCACGACCCTTCGCATGGGTATCGGGTTCCACGGAAATCGGGAAAGTCGGTCGGATACGGAGAGAGCATGCGGCAGGGTAATCCAAAGCCATGGGAACTCGAGCGAAAAGCCGCCCCTTTTGGCCACCGCTCTCCCTCCCGCTCTACCCGTGAAGCGCCGCTAATCATCCGAAATTACCACGCATCTGTAACGCGTTTCGTCTGTTAACGCGCCACCGCAGCTCCCTCGGCCCCCGATTACGAGATTCGACTTTTCCATGGGAAACTGTCGCCGCGGCTAGGATTCTCCTTCTTCACGGGGGAGGCGGACGGAGGACGTGCGTTCCGCTCCAAGGTGGTCCGATTCTTCGGACTGCTGGTTATCGGACGAGCCGCCGTTCCGACGGACGCGCGCTGCAACTGTAGCATACCGAGGCAAGAGCGATGGGCCGAGCACGTCCCTGCCATCCCCGACGGAACGATTCCGCACGGTCCTAGCGCGATTCGAGCCTCGTTTCACGGTTCGAACAGGAAACACGCGAACCGGGGATACGCGAGCCGGTGCTGTTCCCGCTCGAACGTATGGTATGTATAAGCAGGGCCGACGGAACGGACCGGTAAAAGGGACAGACCCTGAACCGGACATTGAATTATCCAAAAAGGCAGGCCACACACAGCCACGGACACGCCTCGACGGAGAGTGATAGGCTGGCGGAGCGAGCGAGAGCGGGAAGGGAAGGAAAGCGTGCTGCTATTTAGCAGCCCTTAGCGGTGATTTACTGGCAACTGGCCGGCCGAGCCTGCGGTGCGAGGCTCGTTGAATTCGTGCAACTCTCGACGGTCGGAACAGAGAAAAGAACGAGGGAGTAACGGCGTGCCCTATTCGCAATTTTGTTGCCGTACACACGTGAGGCCCCCCCCCCCCCCCCCCCCCGCCGATACACCGCTGTCTACGTTACTCTTGTCATCGTTTCGGATTATTTCGTTTCCGCCACGAGGCGTAGCAACTGTCCACGATAGAAGGCGGGGAACGACGCTGTCGTTCCTGCGAGCGAATCGTTACGGGTGTTGTCTCCGCGCTGTGGGGGCGAGCGAACGGAAGCCCCCGGTTACGCTCGCGCGGACGTTCGTGCGAACCACGATGGCGATCCGCGGCCGAAAGCTCGGATCGCCCGTCCAGCCGGGCCAACGGAAGAGGAGCTCGCCGACAAAGCCGAAGATTTCCCGGCTAATTACTAGGGGACTAATTGAATGCCCCGCGCCACTCTTTCGACCAGTCTGCTCCCATCCTTCTTCGGGTTCTTCTCACCCCTTGGCTCTACACGGGCTCGTTCGCCACTGTTTCCGTCTCGCTCCTGTTCGTCCGGTGGTTTCACCGAGTCGAGCGCAACGTCTCTCTCTCTCTCTCTCCCTGATCCCGCGCCTCTCTCGCCGCTCTTCCGCCCTCATTCATATTCATGCACCGGTAATAGTCTGCCGCTTTGCCGGCGGCGGACATTGCTACACTTCTTGCGCACCTTCTCGCCACTGCGAACCGCGGCCACCGTCACCATCGAGACTCTCTCGCGCTCCTCTATTTTCTTCTCCCTCCTCCGCCGCGTTCTCGCCGTCTCTTTGTCTCGCCGCCCCCCGCTCGCATCGACCCCCGCGCTCGTTGAGCAAGACCTCACACCGCGGAGCTGGAAACGCGATCGAATGTGACGTCCCACGGAGGACGGAAGGACGAGGCGACGAATTCGATGCTTCGAAATCGTCGAGTCGCCGCTCGAAATTTCACGACGCGAACCGAAGGGAATCGAATCGGGGAGGGTAGCCCGATACGGGGCGTCACGAATCTTCAAGCTCTGCCGATCGCGCTGTCAGCCGACTCCAGCTTGTCCCCCCCTAAACGCGGCGTGAAGTTTCCGTGAAAAAGAGCATTCTTTCGGAACGCACACGTCGAGAGAGACCATCCATCCATCTCTGTCCTCCTCTCGAGGCACCAGCCGGTTCGATGTGGGCCCTGTGTTCGCGCGTTTGTTTCCCGCCGAAGAGGGAGGGTCCAGATTAGATCGTCCCCCCGCCTGACAATTATTACTCCAGCTGGCCATTAGCGTCCCGCGAATCGGGAGAAAAGCGAATCGCGAGAAGACGCGATCCCGGAATCGTAGCTGTCCTCGGCTGTATTTCCTTCACGAGCAACCTTCTAGTCTTCTGGAGGAACTTTTTCGCTGGGCAAAAGGTGTATTATTG
Organism: Holcopasites calliopsidis; assembly: GCA_023838395.1. Lineage (NCBI taxonomy): Eukaryota > Metazoa > Arthropoda > Insecta > Hymenoptera > Apidae > Holcopasites > Holcopasites calliopsidis. The sequence goes on from JALHAQ010000098.1 coordinate 67,671, forward strand.
TCCGTGGCAGTAGGAGGGTGGTCGAGGCCCGTGGACGTGCCTGGTAACGCGGCGTGAAGTTATCCATGAAAAGGGCATTTTCGGGATGTAAACTTTCAAATAGAGATCCTCCTCGCCGTGCGACAACAAGACGACGCGCCCCCCTGACAGGGTTGTTTCGCCCATTTACGTCGAGTTAACGGTTCGTTACTGAATAGAGGACCGACGCTTTTATCCGGCTATGAAAAGATGTTTGGCCTCTCGGCACGGTGAAATATCGTGGGTACCCGCAGGGGCGTCCGCTCCTCGCTGAAATTTAGGCACCGTCACGTTCCGTCGAGAGCCGAGAGCACGACCCGCTCGGCCGTCGACGCGTCTCGGAATCTAATCGCGCTCGTCCTTCTGGAACCGTGTTAACGCCTTCCCCCTCAGAATTTTCAGCGACGGTAAGTATTGGGAGAATCCGACGCGGACGCGAACGGTGTTTCGAGACGGCGATCGGAGAGTTTAGAGCGCGGGGCGACCGAGCGTATTGGACGAGGCTGGTCTTCTGCGTCGCGAAGGGTATCCAGGGGGTCGATGGGACGCCCAGGGGTGCGTGTCGAATCGAGGGGTGGTTTTTGTCACGCTGACCGCAGCCAAGAGTCAACATTCGGCACAGCGGGCGCTGTCCCAACGATCCCAACAGTCCCAACGATCCCCAAGGATATATCTCCGACAATGCGGCCAGCCTCTTCTCTCTATCGACTAGTCCGTGTCGCTACACGAGTTTCCCTAAACGAGCACCTCCTCGTCAAAAGCTTCCCCGAGACCCCGATCTCTCGCCCCGGCCCCTTTCGACCGCAAGGATCGCAACGTCTCACAGAATTGTTAAGAGAGAAAAAAAAAAAGAGGAAAAAGTCCCGCGTCGAAAAGCGGACGGGCAACGATCGACTTCCGCTCCGCGGTATCTCTCGACATCTTTCTCACCGCGCACGAGTTGCCGGAGAAAATCGCTCGACGGGGAGATATCCATCGCCGCCGGTCGATCTAAATCATCCATCTAAATCGCGTTGCGCAAGAACCGAGGAGGATCCAGCGATGTAACGAAGCGACCAAGATCGCGCCCCAAAATCCCATCCGGGAGGATCGTACTTCCGGTATCGCGTCCGAGACGGATCACGAGCGTAAATACGTTTCCGTTTCCGCGCGACTCCTTCTTATCGCGTCCGTATCTAACGGTCTTTAACGGAGATACGTTAAAGCCACAACGTATAAGGTGCCTCGCGTTAATTCCCTTTCCTCCCCTCCCACCGACAAAGAAACGTACAGATGCTGGCTGCGAAATTACCTGGGATCACGTTTGCAGCAGCCATTCTTCCGGGTTGAGGTCGATGGATTAATCGTAAATGTCGCGTCAAGCCTCTTATTTGTTCCTTCGCTAAGTTTCGGTCCTCCTTCTTTCGTCTCTCCGCATCTCGATCGCGAGCCCGTGGAGCTTACGCTCCGTGGTTACAAGCTGCTCCCACAGAGATTGCCAGACAGAGATAGGGATCGAAAGAGAGAGAGGGGGGGGGGGGAGGGGGCGAGGCTAATAAGAAGAATCACGGCTGATGAAGCATCGTCGAGGTCGCAGGTCGTAACAGGTAGAGAAGATATCCGTGACTCGGCGCGCAGCGGTGGGGATGGATTAGGTCACAGCGACTGTAAATAAGGGACAAAGCGGATAAAAAGGAGAATTTATGGTGAAAATATTTGTAGGCATTCCCATGCTAGGTAAACCATCTCGTAGGCGAGGGTGGGCCCATTGACGGTTTTGTTGAAAGTTTCTTCCATAAATCTCGCTCGCATTGTCCGACTTTCAAGAGGAAACCCGCAATGCCATTGTGACACGCCTCACGGACTGCTGTAAATAATAACCCGCCCCTTCGTCCCTGCTCGCTCGCCCAATGCTCCTCGATCTCGGGACCCGCTGCTCCTCGCGACAGCTTCCACTACCAAACCAGCTTCCAAGCGTTCTTCTTCTTTTTTCTTTTCATTTTCCGGCGAAAGGAAAAAAAGGCGGTGGTAAAGTACAAATCCGTTTCATTGCCGCGCGACGACCGGGGGTGGCGATTTACTCGACACGCGGAACAACGACACTCCGATCGACGATGATCTCTCGACGCCGACGGGACGATCGGCCGGGGCGTGATCCGTAATTGATCGCGGACTGCGATCGCTTTTATAGCGCGGCGCGTCACGCGTTACATCCAGCTCGATGATCTCCGAACGGAACGAAACTAGCATCGAAGATCGTAAACTTTACGGCGATATGGAAGCAATAAAATCTTGTCGAAACGTCGTGAAATCTCTTTAACGCCCACGCCGCGGATGCGGCGGAACGTTTCCATCGACGGCGATCGGCTTCTTGTCGATGCGAGCGGTCGGCCGCGGACGTCCGGCGGGCCGAGACTTTTCACGACGAACAAGCGGCTCCGATTCTTTCTTCCTTTTCGGATACCGTTACGGAGAGACAGCGCGTGAAGTATTCAATCGAGGCGTCGCTAAATCGAGGAAGAAACGATCGTAGCCCGGCCGGGAACGATAACGGGGGACGCGTAATAGAAGGAACGGCGATAGATTCAGCCTGTGAATACCGGCTGCGAGGAGGGCGGGGGCTGCACACGCGCGACAGGAAAAGAAAATAAGGAATCGGCAGCCACCCACGAAGGCTCGGCAATGTTGTTTCCTCTTCTCCCTTTCCTCTGTCGGTCCCCGCTACCGTCCCGGTATCATCCTTCGAGGAGCCCTTTCCCTTCGAATCGCTGATCGACCTAGCGAAAAGCTCTCGCCCTTCGCGATTCTCAAAGGTGTGCGGGCGAACCGTGTTTCCTTCATTTTCTTTCTTTTTTTTTTCAGGAATTGTCGCGATATTAATGGCGCGGTGTCGTCCGCTTGCGCGCGAGTTGGAAAGACTCGATCCGGGCCGGACGGTCCCGCTCGCGCGCGCGCGCCCGAGCGTCGCTACTTACTGATATTTATTGCGGCCAGAAATGTGTACAGACTGCCATAAATCTCCGCATTCACACGGAGTTCCTAATTTACATATTCTCCAGCGAGCCTCTCGCCTTCGTTCTCTACCCTGCAACCGTGCGACGCTCTTCTTTTTCTTCAGCTCGTCGTTTTGCGACGCGCCCGCGGTATCGCGTCTACTCTCTCGCCCCATTGGAATTTTCTCGTATTTCGCTTCGCGCGTGTTTCGCGAGCGGCTTTCCGCGCGGCTTCCGGCCGATCGTACTTTCGGCAACTCCACCTTCTCCGTAAAGTGCGCCCCTCAATGGTACATATTAACCTTTGCCCACCGCTCGGAAGAGTTGGTTCGATCGCAATTAAGGTATCGATCGTGACGCGGGCCCGGGTGCGCGAGAAGGTGTTGTCTCGAGCTGCGATCGTTCCGAAAGGGGGAACCGGTTTTCCATAAAACTGCGAGGAGCGGCGCGGCATTAAAAAGCAGGGAGAACGTAAACGAAAGGATTCGAACCGCGCTGGAAACAGAATTACGAACGACCGGACATCTGTCTCCGGATTTCATTAAAGCCCTTTACACGGGCCGCGACATCTCGAGCTGGTCCTCCGCCGAGGCTGGATTCACGCGCACCCGTGACTCGTTCATTATTCATTCGTCCAATTCATCACGGGCGGTGGCATCGCGGAGCTCGCGTCGCGGCGCGCCGCGTCGGGCCAATTTCGATTCACGCTCGGAGAGGCGGCGTGTTCGCCGAGGATGGATGCGTCGTTCCAGCGAGAATTCGGCTACGAAAGAGGCCGCGCTTTCGAGGCGTTGGTCGATCGACGACGGAGCGTGGGAAAGCGAATTCGCCCGACAAGATCCGCGGCCCTTGTAACGTTGCTCATCGACGCGATCCGAGGATACGGCGATGGTTCCGACGGAGGCCGCGACAGCGGGGGTGATATGGTAGCCGCGGCGACGGCAGCGGCGGGTGGAGCGTCCTCCCCGAGAGCCTCGTAAAATGGAAATCAATTACATCTACGCTTAACCACTTAAACTGGTTTCGCCACGGTCCTAAAGGCCGTTTACTCGTTGCGTGGGGATAACGTGCACGCGGGGACCGACGCTCCCTTCGCCCCAAGGAGCAACAAGGTACGGGATAAACGGCCGCGTATAGTGTAGAGCACCGCTAGGAGGCTTCGCGTCTTCTCCTCCTTCGGCCCCGGTTCCTCCTGCTCCGCGCAACCTCGCGCACCATCTTTTTCCTCTGCTTCTTATTCTCAGCCGCGTCTCCTCTCCTCTCCTCGTCGCGGCGGTTTGCGGCGAGCCGCAGATCATTCGTATCAACATAATTACAAGCTCGGGAGCCGCCTCTCTGTTTCTCTCACCTCTCGCTCCACCCATTACGACGTAACACACGATCGCCTTCGCGCCCCGGTCAAACCTTTCCTCCTCCTCCTCTTCTTCTTCTTCTTTTCCGTCCTATCCAAGTTCCACTTTGGACACCGTCGATGCCAGCGCGGCGGCCCGCTGCACCGCTCGCGCTTCCCGTCGTCCGAACGATTTCGCGATACGCCGCACACTCGCCGGATGCTCCTTGCGATTACGCGGAACATCGAAATACTCGCGCTTTCCCACAGAGCGATCGTTCCGCGGCGAAGCTTTCTCTCCTTCAAAAATGACTCGGGGAGGAGCGGCGCGTATCGGGGCGAGGGTGGACAAGCGTGAACGCATTTACGGATAAAGTAGTTGCACGTAATTTCGGGCAATTCGACAAACACGGTGGATCATTCGCGATCTCGGCGAGTTCTTTTTTGCAGGGGCGGGGGGACATGCTTCCGTGCTCGGTCCGAGGGTCGCGCGAGGTGTTAGCCATGGAACGAACCGGCTGCGTTAAAGTGGCTGCGTCGAAAAATAATTGCTCGTTGACAGGCCGTGAAATGAATTTATTTAATTTCAGATAGGTAGAGCAGAATTGCACGGCAGCTGGGGGATGCGATGAAGTCTGGCTGGCGCGGCGTGACGAGCCACTCGACGAGCCAGCTCGCCGCGTCGTGAACCGTGCAACGATCCCGCCGGATCTCTCCTTCCGCAACCTCCCGACAAAGTTGTCGGACGGACGGGAGCCCTCTCTTCCTCCGCGGATTCCGCTCGCAGTCCTCTCCGTTTATGCACTAGCGTGCTGGTGTGGCTGACGAAGAATACGAGTACGACAGAGTTCATGCAAAATTCTTTTATTTCTATCCGTGCTACATCGAGGATACGCCGTTAACGCTACGACTACCAATAAAAGATTCGTATGTACAAAGACCACCGGGTCTCGAAGGAAACACACGCGTTAATACTATCGTGGTACATTGTTTTTTTTTTTACATCTATAACCGAGTCTATCTGCCTTTCGGTCGCACGCGCGGGGCTACGCCTCACCTACGTAAACACATTTACATATACATATATTACACATTCGCTACGGAGTTTGTTCCGCGGTGCGACGGCAAGTCGACTCGGCACAATCTCACGGAGAACAATTGATTCCCGATTATGTACAGGTAGCTCGAATCCGGGAGACAAAGGGCAGAACCGCCGACAAGTCGAACAACCAAGGGGGGCGGCTCCGAACCCTTTCCCAATTCAGAGCATCTACGGTTACGTTACGCGGACACAGAGAGCGAACAAAGTACGGCCCATTTCCCTAAGACTAATACAGATAACGTTCGACGATGCGACACGTGACTTTGGAAAAGTTCCCCGTCGAACGGCGACGAACAACGCGACACGAAATTCCCTGGCGTTCGAGGCGATCGACATCAAGAAATACGGCCGCGCGAGCGATCTATGCAGCAATCGACTCGCTTCCCGAGACAGAGCGTGTCCCAAGGAATTCTTCTTTGGCTGCCACCGCGTGTCTGTCTTCTTCGCTGCGCGACTCGGGCAAGAGGAGAACGCGATGGGATTCTTAAAGATTCGAGAAGCGCTAATTGGGGCTGGACGTGCGGGCTCTGAGGGGCGGAGGAGTGCTCGCCGGCGGAGGATACGGGGTGTACCTGAGGGACGCGGCCGTTGCCGTGGGAGGCGAGGATCTCCGCGTGATCATCGCGACGGGACTCGGTTGCCAGGGCCAGGGCAGGGCTGCCGGATAGGGAAACGGTGCGGTGGCGGCCGCGGGTGGATAAGGAGTTGCGGTGCCGGTCGCGGGTCGACTTCCGGCATGCGGCTGCCCGACGGTTCCGTAGAGCAGCGCCGTCGACGGCGATATCCACGGGGGTAGCTGGTGCGCTGGGTTCTCGTGCTGCGACTGTTGCGGCTGCGGCTGTTGATGGTGTTGCTGTTGCTGCGCCCCGAGGGCGGCGGCCGCCGCCGCTGCCGCGGCCGGCGACGACATCGCTAGGTGCTCGTACAATCTAACCGGTGCGACGCCGCACCTCACCAGTTGCTGTTCCATCAGCTCCATCGGATCTCTGCAACAGGCGAAAGCGAAAACGGGGAAATTAGCCGGGCGGACGTGAACGCGAGGACTCGACAAAGGGCAAAGATAATATCGGGACACGGTTCCCTCTGATTAACCGATCGACGTTATCGGCATTAAACGGCATGTTCGGCGGAGAATGAATCGATGAGATTTCACACGGATAAAGGAGAGGCGGCGGCGGCGGCGGGACGGAAGGGGCAGATACATTGCGCTCGCGGATAATTAAGACGACGTTTTCTCATCGACGTCACCGGCGAAGTTTCGAGCCGCGGCGCGAGACAAAACGGAACAACGTGATGGATGATTTCGTGCATTAGACACGATGCTTAATTAGGGTTAATTATCGGCGATTGTGTAAGGCTCGGGACGCTATTGGCAGAACGCTAACGAGCGAACTATTGGCCGGCCGATGGGAATGAAAACGCGTGGCGTTCGCGTGATATCCGCGATAATTAATGCCCGGTATCATGGCGAAGTCGTGCACACGTTGCACCGTCATTTCCTACTTTCGTGATTACGCGGCGGGAGTGGTACGTAAACACCGGCCGATTATCTTACAGGCTATCGCAATGATTAAGAGCTCATTGTGAAGGCGAGGCCGGCTGCGGGACGGGGATACGAGGCTTTCTCTGCACCACCGATTCGATGTCAACCCTTTCCCCCTTCCCGTTGCCCCCCCTCTAGAGAAGCAGCTCCGCGGTTCATCCAAAGTACACAATCCAGGCAACGGACTTTTCGGAATAAGAGCTTCTTTGTTGCCACGCGGCCACCCGACGCGTCCCACCCGCGTCGCTCTCCGAAAAAACGATCTCGCTCGATGGACGGAGTTCGGTAAGCTCCGTCGAGTGGCTGGAGGAAAACCTGACACCGGCGGCGGATGATTTCGCCCTGGCCTTGCTCGACGATGATACCTTCTATCGATCATCCGGTTCCTCGAGAACCTCGAAGCGTCCCGAGATTCCCTTTCCATCCGGCGACGCGGCGTCCCGACGTCGATCCACGGACTCCGTGGTCACCGCACACGGAATCCTCGATCGGGGCAACGTTAGCAGCGTCGGGAAGCGAAAAGTTAACCGAACGTCGTTCAAATCGTGGACATCCAAGCGGAGCGGCGACGCGACACGGCTGTTTGGCTAAATAGCAACGACAGGAGCGAATCGGAGCGCGACTTTCGGGAGCTCGACGAGGGGCGTGCAGCGAGGAGAGAGAGAGAGAGAGAGAGAGAGAGAGAGAGAGAGAGAGAGAGAGAGAGAAGGAATAAGAAAAACGGCGAATGCGATTGTGTATCGCATGGATGAGAAATAAGAAGAAAGGGAGGGAACGCGAAGGAGCTTGCGCAAGGGGTGAAAGAGGAACAATGGGTCCGGTGAGCAGTTCGCGCGTCTCGGTTACCAGCCGACTATAAGCGCGTAACGCGACACCAAGGGACGCGGCGGAACTGGAAGGGTTAGCCGTTGCGAGCGTGAATTCTGGACCTCCGTGGCGGAACGAAGAATCGTAAGGGCGAGGAAAGGCGGGCAGCGCGAGACTTTGGAAGCTGCTGCGCTACCGTGCGTTCTTCTCGCTAGTGGTGCTCCGCGTTTGACACGTTTTTCGACAACGAACAGAGAAAGATGGACGGTGCAAGAGCGTGCGAGAAGGAGGAAGGAAGCGAAGGGCCCGAAGAAACGAGTCCCGAGCGAAAAAGGCGAGGGATTAGAAGGGGGGGAGGTGGCCGGGGCTAATCGCCGTTCGCTCGAACGTGCCGGACCACACACCGCCGCGTCCACGAGCATTCATCTTCTCGTTCCCGTGAAATATCGCTGTCGAACGGCCGAACTCTATTAGCCGACAAGTAGATCGGCGATTTCCGTCGGATTAACGTTGGCCCCGCCGGTGCATAACCGCGTAGCTATCGCGGATCGAGGGAGAAACGCGTTCGCGCGCGTGCACGCGCTTCTTTCCGCGTTGCACCTGTAAAGGCGGAGCGGAAATGACGCAGCACAGTCTCTCCACACGCATTAACCCTGCTTGCGATTCACGGCGCACCGCGTAGCCTCCCGGCCTTGAATTATATCCTTAATGTTTTCATAAAGCTTCCTTATGTACAGACAATAAAAGGCCTAATTACAGACGTTCGCCGCGGGACGATGGAACGGCCCGAGGCGGTGTTGCCTATTACTATCCGTGCTACGCCGGCCTTCCTGTAATTGTTACACCGACCAATAAATAATATTCCCCGTCGATCCGACGAGTCCGCGTTTCGTACGCTCGAAACGTTCTAATTAGAGGCCGCCGCTATTAAAGTGTCCTCGACGTCCGCGGCTACGCCCTCCGCGAGTCGCCGATCAAATAAACAACGCGCTTCGATGTTCCACTTTTTCTTTTTCAATCGCCTCGCTCTCCTCCCTCTAGCTCGCGAATCGCGTCCTGTCGCGTGATCGCGACTCGAGTTAGCCCGTACGCGGATACTATTTCGCGTGCCTCGAGTTTCGCTCCGCAACTCCCCGCGACCTAACATCGCGTGGTAGCGCGCGTTCCGCCTTGGCGGAACCGGCGGAAAGACTCGGCGGCCGCTACGAGCAGGAATCCCGTAGAGGATTCCCTGGATTCTCACGCGAGCCTCGACGAGACACGCTCGCGGTCGTTCCTCCAGATCGGTACGACGGCGCGGACGTCGCGTTTCGGATTAATTTATCCGCACGACTGGGGAAAGGGATGGAAAATGCACGCGATGCGAGCCGCTTTCAGTAGGCGCGGGCGTGCTTTCGACGCCGCGAAACGCCTCGGCGTCCGAGCTGTGGTGTTAGCGATATTAGGACGCGCGGGGGATACCATCGAGCGGAGAGCCTGTTATTCTCCGCCTACCCTCAGGCTGACACAGAGCATTAGGTAAGTGGTAGATAATAATAGGTTACACCCCACTGAAGGTAGTCGATCGGCCGACGCGGCTTCGCCCGCCGCTCGACTCTCTCGTCGGTGTTAACTCCTGCACGCATCTCGTGAACGAAAACAGAATCCGAGGACCGTTTTACTTTGATCGTTGATCGGTAAGAAAAGGGGGCCCCTGTCGACGCAACTTCCTCGCTGACGCAGCGACAAGATTTTCGCGCTCAAGGAGGGAGGAATGAAATTGAAAGCAGCGCGTAAGGAGAAGAAATGGTTGGAAAGAAGAAGGGAAGAGGGGTTGGGGAATGATGGAGAGAGAGAGAGAGAGAGAGAGAGAGAGAGAGAGAGAGAGAGAAGAGACGCGGACGATCGGAGTGGAAGAAAAAAGGGTAAATGAGAAACGACCGAGAGCGATCGCGTTGGAAACGCGGGTAAGAAGATTCGAAAGAAGTCGGGGCGCAGCCGGAGCGCGCAAGGGAGGAAAGAGGGAGAGAAAGGAAAAGGGGGCAGAGAGCGAGAGCGAGTGTAACAGTGAAGAAATTAATAGCCATAAAATATGAATAGAAATTAGCAGGTTCGGGGTGGCGTGACGCGTTTGCTCGCTCATTTCCTTTCGGCGCGTTGAAAAACAACAAAACAACGCAAAATACGGTCGAGCCTGTAATTTACCCGGCTGCCGCCGAGCGGGCCGACGCGCGATCGACTCGGATCGTGTGTGCGTGCCGCGCGATCGTACGTGGAAGCCGCGTACGGCGAGTAGCTCCGCTGGTGTGTGAGTGCTCCCTCACTCACTGCGGGTCGTTTCGGAGCTCGCGCGTACACCGCTGAGAGGCCGACGCTCTTCTTTCTCTCTCTCGCGGTGTGCTCGCAAGCCGGCCCATCATCGTCGTCGCACGGTAGGTATGGAAGGTAATGATCCGGTAATGACCCTGACGCGTTCAACAGCCAAGCCGATACACGCGTTGGCGCGGCCAGTGTACGCGACCTCTCTTCCCTTCTTATTTCCTTTCCGCTCCGTTTCGTTTCTTTGCTCCCCTTCGACACCCGCGTCGGTGTAACCGCCGTCAGCGCACTCTCCCAAAAGTCCCCGAGGACTCACCCCGAAACCTTTGTTTTTGCGTTTTAAACGCCGGTTATTAGCTCCACGGTGTTCTCCGGCCACCGAACGATCTCTCCCCTCGGTCCTCCAGCTCGCCGTCTGCGTTTCTCTCGCCAGTCGACTCTCCTCTCCTTGTCCGTCCATCCATCTGGCAGTTTGGTAATGCGTCCGGCTAATGGGCCAGGGCGAAGGAGGACCGTTGGGTATCGGTTAGAGCTGTCCGAGGGTTGATGCTGCCGCTAGTCCTGCCGGTGGACGCGAAAAGAGGGAACGGGGCGCGATCTTGCTCGCTCGAGCGAGAGGAAAGGAAAGCCGAGAGTTTTGCCGGGGAGAAGAAAAAAAAAGAGGAGGAAGAAGAAGGCCAGAGCGGCAGCGGTAATGACAGGCCGTCCGCTCTCGAAGCTAATATAGATGAATGCCCTGCCCTCCTTGCCCTGCGGAACCAACGGTGAGAAGAACGTGGAATCTCGCCCTCTTTCATTCGCCCGTTCCAGCGATCCTCGAGACCGACCGGCTTCGCGCCGTTTCGACGTTTCGCGTCCGGAAAACGGGCCGGTAACGCTTTTCCCTGGAGGCGTTCGAGAAGCGAACCACCCCCTCGAATCTCGCGCCTTCTCCCGAACAGTTGGCTCGCGTTTGGTCCAGCCGAGAGTTCAGGGCAGGTTCGACTTTCGCGCGGCAGCTGGCCGTAAATTTGGAGCCGCGACGCAAGGTCAGGAGAGCCGAGAGGAGAAGGCCGTGGCATGCCGAAGCCAGAGCGAGCACGTTTTTATAAATGGTCCTTAAATTTTCGCAGTTACCGTAATATCTTTATGGCAGCGATTTCGGGGGCTTTTTGCCGGCCACGTATGCGAACGCGGACGTGACGACGGCGGTAGCGAGGGGTGGCAGAAGAAGAGAGCGCAGGAGGGGAGTGGGGCCGGCTGAGGGCAAAAAGACGGCGCGCGAGAGATCGGGAAAGGGATAGAGCGAGGGCGATGGCTGAGGGGTGCGCGACGGAGAGAAGGGCAAAAGGGCCGGAGGAGCGTCTATCTATCAGCCGCGGCGTGAAGTGGGCGGGAGCATGCGCCGTATTGCCCCGCTCTCTCATTAACTCCGGACGCCGCCAGAGCCGCATCCGAACACGACTGCTGTAGCCGCGTGTTTCTTCCGACCGAGATCCCTCTTCTTCGATCTCGCCCGCCCTCCCTTATCGCGGACGATACCCTCGAACCGTCCGCGAGAGTGTCGCCAGGCTCCGCAACCGATTCGCGAACCGATCCTCAGCTTCGACCCCCTTCCTGTCTACATCACGATTCCGCCCTTTCTTCATCGAAGGGAGCTAACCGAGGACGAACCGAGCATCGGAATGACGTCGGCAGAATTCTCGTGATCTCGGTTAGGCAGGTGCTGATTTGAGGAGGGTCGCGTTAGTACGAGCGGGCAGTGATTTCGAAGCGATCGTCTTTACCAAACTGCCGTGTCATTAAAGCGCTGCTGCGCGAAGATCGCGACCAACGCGTTCCTATCCTAATTCGCCGAGCGTCAGCCGGGAATCTGTATTCTTTTACACTCGCGACGCCGCCCTCCTTCGGGGCGCGACGGGTTCGATAACGTCTTTCGTCTGCGCCGACGTCTCCTGGGTGCATCGTTTCACGGAACACGTTGAAACGTTCGAAACACGCCCTTCTTATTCTCGGAAGCGGATCGACGATCGCGTCAAACGCATTAACGGAGAGAGGACTTTCCGGTTGAGCCTCGACACGCCTCCGATTTGCACGTGATTACCGGAGGACCGGACGCGCTTCCCTAGAGAGAACGAGACGGCCTGTCCCGCGTCCCGCTCTTTACTATTCTCCAGCCTTTACCTGTTCTACTGATTCGCGCCATCGAGCTCTGTCTCCCTTTCGGAACACTGACCTGACTATACGCACAACACTTCTGCGGAAATACCTACACGCGGGGCACGATGGAAACGCCTCGCGCTCAATCCCGATACCGATCGTATATATTTTTTAATTAGACCGTCCCCGTCTCGACAGCCGGAAATCTTTTAATTATTACTCCATCACGGCCGAGCAAATTATTTAATCGCGTCGCTTGGCGCGACGGCAGAAGCAGGTGTTTCGCGAACGACTCGATCAGCTGACGAGACACGAGAGAAGACGCGATACAGGGTGAAAAAAAAAGAAGAAATAATTTACGCGGCAAACACCATTCGGTGGCAGGAATGTCGCTTTCGCGAGTCGAACGCACGAGTGTGTCCGACGGGCGACAGGCGAGAAGACCACTTTATCGGGCAGCCGTTATCGATTCTTCCGCGTACACGCGACAAACACGTGTATCGAGACATTTGCATGAAACCTTGAAGGGCGATCCGGATATCGGAGGGACGCGGCGTTTAACGCTTTAGTGGGCGTATCCGCGCGCCGAGGTAACCACCGCTTTCCGTCCCCCTTCATCGAAGTCGAGCGAGTCCAATAACAGTTTCGGGGGCAGTTTTCCCGACGCGTAACTGCCGTGCGACGGGTCGGTTCTCAAAGCGAAGGGAACACTGATAAGGAGCTCGCATTCATCCCCTACAATCTTCCGACTCGGTTGTTAAAAAAAAAAAGAAAAGAAAAATATCCCTCTTGCCACGCGCGTGTCCGGCTTCGGTCGTAAACGAGCGGCTAGGCGAGAAGGCGAGCACCGAGGCAGGTGCGACGTCGTTCATGCAGATAGATGGATCGCGGGATAACTCGGAATCGTGCGCGCGAGCGCTCGTTCGAGAGTGTGCCTGGCCTCTCTCTCCTTCGACATTTAGCGTTGTATAAATTTCCACTTTTAACGAGATCTAAAAGATCGCTGGATAATTCGGTCGGCGCTATGATTAAGGGTGCCGACGTTGTAATGGCGCGTAATGATCGCTCCTCGCTCGCTCGCCGAGCCGCTCGAAAGTGCTCGCGCGAGACGAATCGATCCGGCACGCCGGATTGCCAAAGAGAACCGTGCGACACATCAAGCACCGTATACGTGGTCTACCTACCGGTCGAAATCCGTCAGCCTCGACGAGTCCCGAAAGCCTTTCGCGAACGGGTTGCTGTCGATCTTCAGCTTCGTTATCTGCAACATTATCGATGGCTTGGATTAACCCTGCCGCCCCCGATGCGGAGCACGCGAGCCCTGGTACGCGCCGGCGAAGCGTCGCGCTCTCGAGCCGATCGAGAAACGCGGTGCGACCAAGCCGCGTTTACGTTGCACACGTATGCACTCACCAGCTGGTTCTGGTAGGCCGTCACCGCGGTGAAAATCGCCTCGGGGAATATGAACGTCTTGTGCTCCTCCTTCTGCAGGTCGGCTATGTGAAGATTGTTGTCGTCCGTTTGCCGGCAACGCACCAAGTGTATCCTCGGCTGGTACCGGTGCATCGAGTTAAGAACGATCTGAAACGTAGAAGGAGAGTACACGGTCGGCGTGAGTGGGAAGCAGCGATGATTTATAAAGTCTTAATTAAAGTCTCCGCGATAACTGGAAGCGTCGTATAAATCCTGTTCGCGCCGCGATCGGCTAATAGGCGACGACGGCTGCTAAGTTTTATAAGCGATCGCCCGCTTACGTACATGCGCGCCGCTCTCCGTCCTTCCACTCTGCGCTTATCATTGCTGATCTAATAATCGATAGCAGGACGCAAAGTGGTATCGCGCGAGCGGCCATACATCCGGGGATGATGGCTTCGTTTGCTTCTGCAACAGGTATTTCAAGAAGGCGGTTCGAACGGCTAAATCAACCGAGATCGGTTCGTTTTTCTTTTTGCGAACACTGAGAAACAAATTTCCGCAGAGAGAAAAAGAGAGAGAGAGAGAGAGAGAGAGAATAGGGAGGCCTACTCTCTAGACTGTAGGCGCTATTTGCCCGCAGTGTACATCGCGCAATTGAATCCATTAACGACGAGTGTGTTACTTGTGGTGGCGGCAAGCCGATGCCACCGGGCCGCGTGTATTCGATGGAAATGCATAAGTTACTTATGCACGTATCGATTTCCTGTCAGAAACAATGTGCCGTAATGGAGCAAGTTCCTCGAGGGGGGCTGGATCAAGCGTAACGGGCATCGGGGAAATATCGCTCGGTTACTTCAACGTAGGCGCCGTATAACCCTGTCATTTTCTTGACAGTGTTGCGACACCGGCGTGACCCGCCCGCTTTGAATTTTCCACGATACACCGTGACACCGGTGGGTCAACTTGGACCCGATGCAACCCCGCGGGAGATACGTAAGTAATATACCACGCGCGACTACCTTTTTCCCCTGGATCTCGTTTAATCGATAGCGCGCGCGACGGCCGCCGACTCGCATCGCGACCAAAGGTCGGCTATTTTCCTCGCGACTTTGCCCCGTCGCGTCGAATCGGCGAAAGGGCGCATATGCAGATCGCGTGTGGTACGCTCTCGGCTCGACGATCGGGGTCGTTGAAACGGGAACGCCTAACGGGCACAGGTGTCGAGGACGATTTGTAACTCGCGCATTCGGCGAGTTTCAGCGCCCGAGGACTTTTGCGCCCCCGAGACGGAAAGCGTTCTAAAAAGCCGCGGTGGCTGTCGAGGGCGAGGACCGTCGCGAGCGTTGCCGCATCCTTGGGAGCGCGCAATTAAGTAGACTCTTTATTAGCGGCAAGATTATCGCTGAAAACGTATTGTTGCGGATAGGTATCAGCGACTGGGATCGCGGTTTTATCGCGGCGACAAACATACCCGGATAGGAATATGGTAACGAGGTGTCGTCACAGAAACGCGTCGCTATCGTGTCGCTCGATAATCAACTTAAACGTCTCAATTTTTCGCCGATAAACACGAAGCGGCTCCGAGAGGAAAGCGTTCGCCGTGCTCCACCGATCGTGCACGCGTGTGCCTTCCATCGAGCGTGACTCGATGACTCACAATATCAGGCTAATTAAGTTAACACGCCTCTCGCGCGATGCACAGCCCTTCTCGATATTTTTATTATCCCGGGATACGTTAACGCGACATGGACATTCCTGTCAGGATTACGACTAATTCGTATATCGGCATCGAGCTATGCAGCTTCCGTTCGAGAAGACCCCTCTTCTCTAACGCTTTTTTAAAACTGTTGTCGAAATAACGAAGCCTACGTACAATTATCGATTTTAGTGCATTTATAGCACTATTGTGTGTGTAACAGCCATTCTTCCGTTTTTATTTTTTGGCAGATGTGTTCTAATTTTTCTTCATCTTTGAAGTTTAGTATATTAACTATACTCTCCGATATACTAACTTCTTCAATTCTCATCGATTGGCCATGTTCTTAAAGCCTTTATATCCGCGTTTAGGAAGCATTATGCGCAATAAAGGATATATTATTCATTTAGTGTCGCCATCCCATTTGTAAATACCGTACATGTGTATTGTGCAAATAATTGCATGTAAAAAGTACGCAAAGAATATGTAAATGGTGCAAGCACAAGCAAATAATTTTGAACATAGCGACGGTTCCCCATTTTTCGTGTTCTTTTTATAGTTCGGTCAGAACATTCGTTTCACTGCCGTTGAATAGGTAGATACCGAAACTGTATTATGACGTTCTTAAAAAGCACATAATCATCAAACTTAATACTTTATATCCATTTTTTGCTTAACGTCCCCTTTCCCCTACGTAATGATTATCGGCGACGATGGACAACGCTTGTCCACATTTCTGAGATACGCGTGCATTCTCCAGCGCTGTTCCGACGAGTCGAAATTATCGCGGTAAATAGCGATCGCTGTACACGGATACACCTGCCACGCACACCAATCTATAAGTCGGCAAGCCGAACCCGAATCCGCTCCCATCGTCGGACGCGCTGCACAATTTGCATCTGGCGATTTATCAAACAACGCGACGGCATCCATGTAATGCACGGCGATAGCGGTATTACACGCGCGATTTATAGTCGGTTTTCTTCTCCCCATAGACCGGCTCGACCGCGTCGGCCGTCGACGAGCGAGCCGATAGTCGGACGATCAAACGTCCGGCCTGGACGAAGCATGTCCTCGGAACGTTTCATTTCTTAATCCGGCTACCGCGACCGACCGAGCTCCCCGTTTCTCAGTTATTTTTATAGCGTGACAGTATACCGGGGAAATAAAAAACTCAAGTTACCGACGCCTTTCCGCGTCGAACTCTTCACGGTATCGCAGCAAGGATCGTTTCCCCCGATTCGCGAAAGAAAACCTCGCCGAATTTCCCTCGTTGCTTTGACGATTTCGCGCGAGCCCTTAGCAATTCTCACCCCTCGTGCACGCCGAGTCAGCTAAATCTTTCGCACCGCGGTAGAGTGCACGCTAGCCTTTTGATTTACGATTATGCAATAGCTCGTAAATGGTTCTGCTCGCGGTGTCGCGACACAAGGTCGGCATTTTCAACGACCGCGTCCCGGTGTATCGCGAGGCGCGATGTCCTTCGCGGGCCACGAGGATCGTTCCCCGGTGGAGACGGAAAAAGGAGAAAAGGGTCTCGAATTTAATTCGAGTCCCGGATAACGAGTACGCGCGGCCCCGTGGACCGGGCCCGTGGGTTTCCAAGCGGGCAACTTTATGCCCGTACGATTATAGGTGTCTGGGATCCCGGGGTGCCCCTATCCGTTTTCTCCGCGCCGTTGGCTCGCAACCAGTGGGACACCCCACTGCAACCTGTCAGAACTCCAATTTGCTCTGCACTCCGTTCAGCCCGTTCGTTCGTTCGCTCGTGTGCATCGCCACCGATACGCGCCGCGCGATTTCACCGTTTCTTTCGCTCATCGAGACACGGATACGTGACGACGTCTAGTCTGGCTCTAGGCAAAAAAGTTTCGTGTCTCTCGCATCGAGTCGTCGGTCCATGAAAATCGCGGCATGCCAGGATTTCTCCGGGATCCTCCCCGGTTTATACTCTCCATACTCCCCTTTCGGTTTGTCGACAAGTTTACCTTCTTCCAGGGATCTGCACGAATTGGCTCTTAGCGCCAGCGCGAGATATCCGCGTGATAAACAGGGTCGAGCGCGTGGTACGGCAGGGCAGCAAAGCACGGATGAAACGACGCGCCTGCATAACTTTTACGTTTAATTTATCAACCCTTCCCGCGGGGCTGCGTGTCCCGTGTCGCGCGGACGTTTCCACAGGAAGCCGAGGCAGGAAACTTAATACCAGGCGCGTCAGGCTAAAGGACATTCCACGCGCGTGATCCTGCGAAGCAGCATTTTCCATGCGAGCACCATACCTGATCCAACCGCGATCCTTAGCTTCTCACTCGACTTTATTCGTTTCTGTCCCCGCTGCCGGAGGGCCAGGAATTTCGTTCCCTTTAAAGAGGAACACTTCCGCTTATCGTTAGGGGAGCGAGAAAGAGTCGTTTACGACTCTTGGGCGTTCAAGTTCGATGGCGAGAGAGCGTTCTATCGCGATCTCTTTTTCCATCTCGGCTTCGATGATCCCCGATCGTTGCGAAGCGTACGTTGATCCTCAGACGCAGGGTAAAAAAAAGAAGCGAGAAGGAAAAAAGGCACGTCGGGTTAAACTCGATCTCCAGACGCGTATTCTCCTCGGACACCGATGTCGCGGTCCTCTCGAGAAGCGTTCGCTGGATCTCCCTGTACCGCGGGCCCGACGTAATTCAGATTTAGACGGAGGAAAGATATCGGCGACTGGCGACGCGAGCGTCCGGTTGGATTCGCGCTGCAGAGACGCGTCCGTGTCCGCGAGAAGCCACGGCCTCCCCGCAGGTATCCGTAGAAAACGGACTCGCCGTCGCAGGTGGACGGCTGCTTTTGGACCACCGTGTAGTAGCTAGCACGCAGGCGGGGGTCTTATAATATCGCGCGTCATACGAAACGATGAAATAGTGGCCGTAGCGAAGGAATGTTCCCTACCACTTGAGTCGTTGAGTCGAGTTGACTGGCGGTTGCGTGGCTCTCTCTCCGCTCCTCGGCGAGCCACCGAGCAGTCCTGCTTTTTAACCGGTGTGTCTGTTCCTCGGCACTCGCCTGTCTAGCTTTTTCTACCTCTCCGTCTTTTCTTTCCTCTTCTTTCCCCCGCGCCGCCGCCGTTCGATCGCCCTTTACACGCGTGTTATTTCACCGATGCGCTCTCCCTGCGCCAGCTAACCGTCGCCTAACCATTTGCTCCAAAATTACATACCCGCGACGCTCGAGCGCATGAGAACGCGTTTGTAAAAATGCAGAAACGCAAAAGTAACGCGCTCGCGCGCGCGCGCGAAACGGATAAGCGAAGGAGACGTAGCCTCTCGAGGACAGAAGCAGGGTGCGGAGGGAGATTGAAAAGGTGCTCGACGGGCCGCAGCGTGGGCTACTCGTCTGATCATCATGACAAAAGCCCCGGGCAAACATCCATTCAATTTATTAGCTTATAGGCAACGCCGTCGTGTGCTTGCTATACACACCACCACCTACGACACAACCACCAACCGCCTATAATGCTCCCAACATTATGACCAGAGTTCGCGCGAATGGTCGAACGGTTCGCGCGACCCTTCCTCGCCTCTATCCGGCCCTTTTCCCGCGTTACTCTCTTTTCGCCATCCAGTTACACTTTTTACGACGATAACGTCCTACGACCGCGATATTTCAACGGACCGAAGAGAGACGCAAAGTTTCTTCGAGAGCAACGAAAATTTGCCGATTCGCGAAATTTTCGATTCCGTGCTCGGATACGCTATTCGAGCGTTTCTGTCGATTTTTGTTGGATATTGGGTAATCAGGAAACGCGAACGTCTACCCGCTCGGAGAACGAGGACCGGAAACGTTCGGAGAGGCCGGCGGAAAGAGATCGGTCCGTCATCGATCGGCCGACGACGACAGTAGACAACGACGACGGAATATTACGTTTCAGCTTCGCCGCCCACGATTAACGAGGCGGCGTTGATGATAACGCGACGCCCACGTGTCCGGTAACGTCGCGTATCCGTTTTACGAGGCCATTTTCGGCGCGCGCGAACGAGCGAAATCTCGTCAACGGTGTCTTCGATGTCGCGAGGCCGGGGCGAAATCGCGCGATTCCACCGGGTGAAAAACGACCCCGTAATCCCGCGAGCATTGTCCGCGTCGTTGGCACCGGCCGTTCGTTAAATCGGGTTCGCCTTACTCTTCGAGAAACTCGAATCGGCTCGCGCGCGAATGTGCGAATTTGCCGATAAATAACGGCGGGTACACGCGTCGCTCGTTTCGCCGGTGACGTTTTGGCTAAAATCTACGGCGAAAACAGTCGGCGGCGGGACTTAGCCGTTCGAATTTCACAGTCGTAAAAGTACGGCGGGGGGGGTGGGAGCGCGTGCAGGTCGGAACAGGGAGGCGGATTGTTCCCGGTTGATCGATATTCGAGACCCACATGCTCCGTTTACAAGGCTGATTTCTTACCTGGCCGTGCTTGTCCATGTCGTTGTTCGTCAGCTTCACCTTCTCGAACGAGACCACCTGCTTTCGTAGCTGGTCACCGGTGAACGGCGAGTCCGGGTGGACGTAGAGCCGCGCCGGTGCCGGAGGATCGGCCTTACCCGCGACCAGCCAACAGCTACGGTGATACGCGTATCGGTACCGTTTGTTGTCCACCGGGACGATGTCCATCAGCACCGCGTACCTTCCCTCGGATTTCAAGCCGCTGAAGGACACTCGGCACGTGGGGAACATCCGCCTGAAAAGGAAAGGGATCATACTCGAACTAGGGATCAAAGAAGAAAAGCGAATTGCGCGTATGCACCGTCATCGACGCGTGCACGTGTGATTGCGATTCGCGACGATATTCAAGTCGCGCTCCGCTCTCGCGATCGTAATTATATCGAGCCGACGGAAAATTCGATGGTTTAACCTCGCCGAAATGAGAAACCGCTGTTAAGCAAGCAGCAAAGGGTCGGGCGACGCGATCGTGGTGAACGGCTGATGATTCTCGGAAAAAGTATGCAGGCGAAGCAAATACGCTAGAGGACATCCCGGCCCCCGTCTCTCCTTTGGGATTATGTGGTGAGTTCTCGTGTTGGAGCGCAAAGTAGACGCGCGTCTAACTGTAGTCGCTTTGATTGAAAGGAGTGCCCGCAGGCCTTTCAAGCTTCGTTACCAGCCAGAGTCACCCTTGAACCTCGTTATATGCAGTCAGCTTTTCAACACCTCGAGCGTCGTGGCGCACGCGCCGGACAGACGCGCCTCCTCGTCGACGTCGGGGCGCCTCCGCTCGCCGACCGTTTCGCCGGCCGGAAAAAAAGGAACCCACGAAGAACCGCGGCCGTGTCGTAGCTCATTAAAATTTCCCTCTATCGACGATCCTTGGTCGGGGCGAGTCGAACGATCGCTGCTCGCGAAGGACGATGACGAATCCGTGTGAACGGGAGCATCAGGATCGGTTCACGGAATGTCCGGGACCGTGCAATCCTCGGAATCGACTCTGCCGCAGGAGTTGCGTTCGGAACGTCGTGTCCGTTCTAGAGGACCTGCCTCCGTGCATTCGTAGCAGACTGTGCCAGGAAGATTTGCTGTCGGTGCTCGTGGACGATCCGGATCATCGGGGCGCGGCGGGAACCTCGGACGATGTTCCGGGTTACGCAGAGAGATCGGGGGGAAAGGAGAGGCCAAAGATGAAGGGGGGAACGACGCAAACGGTGCAGGAGAAGCAAGTTCAGACGATGGACGTAGCGTCGACGCAACGGTTATCCTGCTCGGGGGACACGTCTCCCGGCAGGCGCACCAAAGACGCGTCCGTCCTCGTGCGGAATTTGGCCGCGCGCGGAATGCGCGTATTCGGTGGCGCGAGGATGCCCGCGTGCTCCTGCTGCTTCATCAACACGACCGTCTACGTTTGCTTGCTGCTGTTCCTGGCCATATTCGCGAGGCACAGTCCCACCTATCAAATCTTCCTGTCGAGTCAGATCTGCGGAATCCTGGCTATACTCAGCTGGAGGATATCGGGTACCGTTCCGTTGTAAGCGGGCATTCCTGCCCCGCGCTGGACCGAGAGATAAGTACAACGTTCGCGACGCGCTACAAGAATGTCCAAAGGGAGAAGAATTCGAGATAATTATATACGGCCGGCGAAGAACGCGGTCCACGATCGGGGACTTAACAACCGTCACGTTGAGAGCCGCACGAATGCAACAACAAATCGTGCGCGCGCTCATTGAAGGAGCCGGTCGATCGAGCGTCCGGACCGCAAACACCGCAATCGCCTTAAACTCGCCGACCGCAAGGATCGATTCACGGATGAACGAGCCTCCTCTTCCGCCGTTCTGGAACGAGCACGATAACGACAAAGACGCGACGCGCGGGAAGCAGCTCATTCCTCCGTCCGCTTCTGAAAGCGGTCTCGTTAGCCGTCCCCGTCGCTCGGCAACGATCGGCATCCAACCTGTCGCGGAAGAATCATTTCGAGAGGAAACGAAACAATTGTGAAAGCCATTTCATCGTCTTTGTCCGTTTTCCTTGCCGATAAGGAATCGACGAGGCGAATAGCGATCGTGACGCGATATTTCATCGAGAAAATTGGCCGTCGCGAAGGGTCGTCTCCTCCCCCTGTATCTATAGCCCGAGTGGGAATACATTGAAACGACTATTAAGTATCTATCGGATGGCAAGTCAATCGAGAGTGTTCCCCCGGTCTCCTTTCTCGCCCCATAGCGTTAACGCCGCTCACCCTCCGTGTATCACCGCGCGAACACGATTACACACTTTTATCTTTATCAAGAATCGCGACGAGTCGTTCGTTTCGCCTCGCGTGTAAATTTCTTAATGCTGCTGTTTATAAAGACCGATAATTCTCCTCGAAATTTCAAGCGCAATTCATTTCCGATGCGGGGAGTCGAGCGATACAATTAAACGATTCGAACGATCGTGCTTCGTGGAGAAGAATCGAGCCTACTACTACTACTACTACTACTACTACTAGACGCTTCTTCTTTATCTCTGTCCGGCTACCGTTCGGTTGTGAATGTGTTCCTACCGGTCAAATTAGGCAGAAACAAACAAGCCCTCCATGGGCCGTAGCTAACGAGCCCATAATCGCAGGGACACCTCGACCCCGAAGCACACCCCAACAGGCCTCGAAATTACATGGACGCGTGTTACATATACGTGTACATCTGGTGGATACGTAAGCAGCGGAGTGTCGTATACGCGCGCCGTTTTAGGGGGGGATCGGGAGAGCGTGGGTCGAAGAAGCCATCAGCCCCAGGGACACCGCAGCGGCGGAAGGGCTGCTACAAATGGATTACGGAAGCACTGGATATTAGAGCGATCCGAAGGGCCATCCGAGTCATTTAAATGTTTGTCGAGGCTAACGACTTCGCAAACCGGCCAGGTGTTGTCCCCGTTCTAATTATGCCGCGGCTCTTTCCCGCGTCGTAGCGCGCACGATTCGGAGCGGAGGGTCGATCGCTCGATAATTAGCTCGCTTTCGACCTTTGCCCTACTACATAGCGTGGCTCGCGTGAATCGAGCTGGCACCGACGGCGGGCCGAAGAATTCTTCTAGGCGAATCTCCGCGGATCCGCACACGCTCCTTCTGTATCCTTCGTGTTTTGTACGACTTTTTACGCGAGACCAGCGCGGGATAACGGGGATAAATGGGCGCGCACCCTCTCTCTCTCTCTCTTTTTCCTTCGATTCCTTCGTCGTCCTTTCATTCCTCCACTGTTGGTTGTCGTGTTTCGCGATCCGTGCACGTTTCTCCGGTAACGCATGCACGTTCAGCCAAGGCCCGGCGAGGCACGTGTGAGTGTGTTACGTAGGTTGCTGGCACCTTGATGAAGGGTTCGCGTGACGAGTATACCCTCTATCCGCCGGTATCCTGTCTTGGTCTCCGCTGACCTGCTCGTCCACACCTCCTATTCCGTGCGCCGCTTCGCAAGTCCGCGCCGTTGCCTACTTAAACTTTGAAAAATATACGCGTACGCTCCTCGTGGCTGCGAGCAGCCGGTTCGACTTTCGCTACCCCCGCCACGTCATTTTTACGAACCGTCGGGAACCGAACCGCAGGCAGACCCGAAATGTCGCCGAACCCGTTTGCTACCGAACGCGACCTGGAATCACTACATTTCCGTCCGACGTCGCAACAGGCCGCGAGGGTGGACGAGGTGGAAATAAAAGCAGAGGGGGTTCGTTATCGAATCAAGGGAAACGGAGATCGGCGAGGACTCGTTGATTATACGTTTCCCTAAAGATCGGCCCGCATTCTAGCGGAGACGCTCGTTCCGAGGCTCGCAACGAACCCGATGCTTTCTTCTTCTTCTTCTTCCTTTCATTGGCAATGACGTTGTTCGACTTTTGCACGCACGAAATTGCCTTTGTTCGCGATATTGAAATCGAGGCCGTCCGGACAAGGACGAAAGAAGCAACGAAGGAAAAAAAGACGGAAAGGGAGAAAGCCCGACGCTGGCGGGTGCCAACGTGGGAAAAAAGAGACCCCGTGAGCCTAGTTCTCGAGGAAGAGTCAGAGGAGTATACCTATGGCCCTGGGGCCCCCCCGTAGGGCCAGACAATTCCACCTGATTGGTCCGAATTCGTATTGTCACTCGAGAGACTGACACTTTCGTTCAGCTGGGATTTCGTGGCATGCTCCTCTCGCGCTAACGACGCCTATTCGTGCATCGTCGCGTTCCTGATATATCGATCCATCCGTCGGGGAGAATGTCAACCGCCGCGGCACACCCCCGGAATTATATCGACGTTTCTTAATCCCCAGATTTCTCGAGTTCATCTCTCCGCGGTATTCGATCGAACACCTGACACCGTACCGGGAAACGATTTCTCCCTGCATGCCACAATGTTTCTATCGAGTGGGATTCCGGGGGACTGAAGACTGTGGGCGAGCAACGAAGACGTCGTATCGGGGCTGATTCCTCCCCAGCTTCCGTCGATTATTCCCCGATCTCTTCTCCCCATGGTCACTGTACGCCTATTTACTATGCGTAGCTCAATACTTTAAGAAAAACGTTTCCGTTTCCCCGACTCCGTTTCGAGACTGCAGAAAGCGAGTAACGAGAGCGGAGATTGAAAGTGTTCAAGTCGATAAGCGCGATGCAATTCGTTTCGGGCGTGCAGTACGGTATTCTTTCAAGTGCACCCAAGGCAGACAGTTTTACAAGGGATAACATTAGACGTGTCTTCCCTTATGCGCAAACGCATCTCGTAATTTCGACGTGGTCACGCATCCTTACAGCTCGCAGCTGCGGCCCCCCGACTTTATTAGCATACCTATAAAAATGAGAAGGAGCGCGCGGGTAATGTGCGTACACACGGCGAGCGTACACAGTGGCACAAATTGCCACGATAAATTACACGCCTAAAACTCCCTTAAATATCTCGTAAAACGTCCGTCAATGAAATCCATTAGTTCGAGTGCTTTTGTTTGAATTGTCGCAATTTGCCGGTAAACGGGCAGCAGCAGGCCGTCCGACGGCGAGCAGCACACCGGTGAGGTACCGGCCTCGCTGGAAACGAGGCGACAAGCCTAATGCTCGGCCGCGATAATTAACGACCGTCAACCGGAATCGTAGCGGCGTGACGCCGGCTTAATTGCATTCCCGAAAAATTTGATATTCCCGGTTATCGATCGGACGCGGTCTACCCGTTCACGACTTTGTTCGCACGTGATGCCCACTGCTTCGTGACGCGAAGATAGCGTCGAAATTGAACGGCTCCCTGCGTCGCTTTTCTTTATTTCGATCCGCTTCCCCTACCGAGGACGTTTTTAGCCACAACTCTTGCTTACCTGCCCGTTTTCGTGATGATCATCTCCGTGCCCAGATCATTGAACTTGTCCCACAACTCCTTGGTCTCCAGGTGACACTCCACGTCCCGCAGCTCGTCGGAGTTGCAAGTAGTTCTAAGCCGGTGCTTCCGTTCGTGTTCGCTGTAACCGTCCTGACATTTCCTGGTCGCGGGCGTCGCGCTCAGATCGTCCGGCGAACCGTGAGCGGGACCGTCGTCGACGCTGCTGCACTCCTCGACGTCGACGTCCACCTCTTCGTCCTCCTCGTTCGCCGACTTTTCGGTGCCCTCGCTGTCGCCCTCGCAATTGTCCACCTCGTCGTCCGCCAGCAATGCCTCGTCCGTCACGACGGTCGCCGTCGCCACTATGTTCACCGGCGATGTTCTTTCCCCTGAAACATTTGCGACGCACTGTTTAGAGTGGACACGCGGTTCGGTGCCGCTTTCGAAGAAGCGTGCGAGCTCGTGAAAATGGGCGCAACCAGAATCTTCGATCGCGGCTCTATTATCTACGGCGGAGAACAAAAGCATCGGCAGCGTGTGGATCGGGAGTCTCGTGTGTAAATCCGCAAAGCAAATGACTTCGTATCGAATTCGTGCAAAGAGTAATTCTGGAGTCTAGAGTTTAAATCTAAGTATAGCTGTACAATTAAATAACAACAAATGCGTAAAGCGCTGTTATCTGGTCTGCGCCAATGCTTTTGTTCGCCACCGTGTGCGTATATGCGGGAGAACAGCTTTTGGAAAGTTGCTGCCAAAGAAAAGAAAAGGGACAGAAGAATTATCGTTTTACATACGACACCTTGAAAGTGAAAAATACCAGTCGAAATAAAAAGGTAAAGGCGTATCGCCGCGAGACACGGTTTTTCATCGACACGACGACCGGCCCATTAAGCGTGTCGATTTAAATGAGCGAGATGAACTGAAACGATACGCAATGTCGGGTACGCAGCGCGTCGGTTAAGCCAGGGGAGGGAAAGGAACGGGTAATTAATCGAACCAGGCGCGCATCTGCCGCGAAGGTGGCGCCTAATTAAACCGTCAGATTTCAAGAAAGCCAATCCACCGCGCCAGTGTACACAATGTTAATTGCGCCGGTCACGATACCGATCTGCTAATTTGTACTATTCCGCGCGAACAATGCCTCTTCCGGTGTCGTATCTCAAATTGGATCCGCGACCGATACCCCTCGCGCTTACGCACACTGTAGCGTGTGCGACGACGTACAAAAATTGTCTTCTCCCGAGAACATATCGTCGATCACACTTTATCCCCTTCCAGCCCTCTTCTTTCAAGGAAATCACGCTAATTCACGCTAAGATACGCTAGTTCACGCTAACTCACGCTAATTCTCAATCTCGAGGATTTATAGGAAGACGCTGACGGAAGCGAAGAAAATATAAATAAAAACTGGAAACTGCGTCGTAACGCGAGGCTCCTGGCCAATTAATCAAGGAGCTTCAGCTGGAAAAACGGAAACGAATGTCGCCAGCGTCATTGTTACGCTCGATCCTCGTCGAGCGATCCGACATTACGCTCCTTTATTTTCTGGCCTTCGAGCTTCCTAACCATGGACTTGCGATCTCATCCTGTCCGAAGGAAACAGCTCGCGCAGTCGTAAGTACGAACACCCGGGATATTTAACCCATTTCCTGGCTACCGATGCTACACCATTTGATACTTTGCTACCCCTCGCCGGGTTCCCATTAATCAATTTAACGTTAACAAATTAATGCTGTACCCGAACTATCTTGCATAATGTACATAGAATAACATTAATTTGTCGATAGAAAAATGTATCAGAAAAACGGAATGTTATGTTCTTCGTAAACTGTAAGAGGATTAAAGATGCCTACATTCTATGTAACGTATCTGCGAGTAACGATTGGAGAGAAATGCCACGGAAGTACGAGCGAACGGTTGCTCGAATCGTAATAAAACTGTCGATTACCATTTTAAAAGCGTTTGATATCGCGTCGCTAGAAACCGTTTGGGACGCTCGCTCGAAGCTGCCCAAGTATGTAAACGTTTCCTCGAATATGCGCGTGCCTGAAACCGGTTCTCCGTCAAATTTCCGACGACGTATTTGACAGATATAGCGTCGACCAATTGCTTTCACAGTTTCCTCTTAATGCTCGGCCATAAACGTTCACCATGGACCGTCGTTAGTCGTGATTAACGCGAAACGCCTTGATTCCCTATTAATAGGGTTAAAAGAACGAATATTCGACGGGATCCGATGTTTCCCCAGGCTTAGAAATGGTGAACGGCAATTACAAAAGGGGCTCGATTGGCGGAAGCTTGGCGCAGCGTCGGAAAGAATTTCGGGGGGGGAAAAACGGCGAACCCGATGGCGAGGGAAAGGAAGAGGAGGCGAGGCGCGTTAAAAAGGAAGATAAGTTAGCAGCTGATCGCGTGCGTTTCTCGCTGCTCGCGTGCAATCGCATCTGCGTGCAGAGGTACGCACTCGCGCGGCCGCGGCACTTGTCGCGAAACACGCATCCTCGTTCTCTCCTTCACCTGAAACTCGCCGTCGCTTTAGCCTCGACGAACGGGTAACGCTATTTTAAAGGTACCTACGGTATCCGGCCGGACAATCGAGGCGAACCACCCGCCTGTCCGCGTAACATCTACGGTAGCCAGCGCAACAGTCAACGAAATTCCACAATTCCCTTATTAAGCCATCGGGCGAGACTGGTTTCGTGAAACGCGCGAGTAACGGCCAGCCAGCCCGGTCGACTACGACCATCGGGGAAAGCCCCGGTGTTAAAATTAACACCTCAACCGTGCGCTCCGACCTCGGCGTTCTTTCACGACATCGGCGCGCATTCGCGCGGTTTTCGCCTCGGATTCCTGTTCCCCGTCGGCTCTTCTTCTTTCAATTTTTATTTCTACAAGAAAGAACCAAGCCCGGGAATCGTTTATGTCGTTGACGCGCCACCACCGATTTTCATCACGGCGGGGCTTCTCGAAAATCGAATTACACGAACTGAGCGCAGTAACGGCCCCGACTTAACTTTGCGCATCAACGTTGAACGATCTTCAAACGCTTGGCGAATATGCGCGAAAGACTCCTCACGTGGATCGCATGTGGAGCAGCTCCAAAGTGTTGGAGCGATCGTGTTGGACCAGGATGAGAAAGGGCGGTGCTGCGGGAGAGACCGGTAAAGGGGGACACGATTCGACGGTGAACAAGCGTTGAAGGAACCGAAACGTTTTCGAGACACAAAAGGCAGATCGGCAAGGACGCACGCCTTGCCGGAAGCTTTCCGGCCCAACGGAAGGAGTTAAAGCTCTGGTGCGCCAGGAGGTGGTCCCACGTTACCGTGATCTTAAGGCAAGAAGAAATATGACCGAGCTACTGACGTCAGCTTCCTTTTGGCACGACCGACAGCCGACCACCCAGAATCCTGTCACCACCCAGCCGTTCGAAGGACGCTGCTCAAAGGGATCAACGGGACGAGTCGAATAACGATCGCGTTACACGAGTTGGCTGCGCTTCCCTCTAACGTAGAATATCTCGAGTATCGACGCCGAAACCGCAGAATTTGGAACCAAACGCGAGTAGCTCACGAGGCTCCGACCGCCTTTGCGAGGCATTAACTTTTATCGCTAAACGAGTCCCCGCTGTTAAATCGTTAAAGTATCGTTCGAGCCAAGCGTACCACGCAGCATTACCGCGAATCGATTTCGCATTGCAGCGTTTAACCGCGGCGCTTTACGTTCGCGGCTGTTATTAATGCAAATCTTTTTTCCGCCCATTATCCAGAAGCGTTGCGCGATACAACGCGTTCGCGAAACAATGATTACAGACGGCGGGCGAAATGGGGATCCTATGAATCTAATTGCGGTGTTCGTATTTAATGTTTTTCACCTCGCCCACTCTTACGCGGACGAGACCCTCGGAGCGATTAAGAATCTCTAGATTGCCACGGCTGCTGTAATGGCATCGTTAAGTGTGCTAATGTGATTACTGGCTGAAAGCGCCGGACGAGTTCCCAGGGACAAAAACCGGAGTTAATCTACTCTGCCCCGCTTAGAAAAATCGTTCGTTCGCGAACCCGGTATGCGCTTTTCTGTTCGAAGAATTACACGCGACTGTGTCTCGCATCTACTGCTCCCGTTAATGATTGCTCTTTCCTGCGCTCTCGCGGCGCGTGTGGTCTTCGTTTTCGACGGCCGCGTTCTCCACTCGCGATTGTCGAGGGAATCTTGAGAGTCGGGAAACCCGCGGTTCTTCCACCGAGATCGTAAAGTGGGCCTCGGCCAATGATTTCGGCGAGAACAGGTGAAATTTACCGCGGCCCGATCCGTTGGCAACAATTAGTCGCTTATTTTCTGCTCGGCTGCGCTCCCGTTTCGGACGCTAATCATCATCTGACCCGCCGGCGCTCGTCGAATTCTATTTTCGCGCGTCTAATAGATCGCGAATTTGTAGCCGGATGGACGAAGGTAGTCAACGCCTCGACTAATGGAGTCCCGGTGATGCCTCGCTAAGCTAAACGCCGAACGACCGGGAGCGAAAGTTTTATTACCGGAACGAATGAAAAGCGGGAGTATTAACGCGACCGGCGGACAATTAGCTTTTCGGAGCTAAGCGTGAAGGAATTTCTGTCGCATCTCGTCTGAAGTGTATCAATTGTGCACGTCGCACGATATCATCGAGTCGCACACCGCCGGATAGAAAGCGGCTCGCGCGAGTCGCAGCGCACGGAAAACCCTGTCTAATCTCGAAATCTCTAACGACTCGATTCTGCCTAAATTTTTATTCATCATTGATTTCCTTTCGGAGCTCTTCCCGTCAATTGCCTATCAAGGTACACGCTTCGCAAGATGAAACGCTCTGAGGAATGAAACGTAATCCTCCCATCGATCGTTGTACCTGCGAAGGAGCTGAATTACGGAACAGAGTACGCGATCATCGGATCCGCGGAAAAGAAGAATCGGGGGATTTGGCCGCAAGAGGGAAGGGGCGGGTGAGGAGGATAAAGGGATGGGTAAAGGGTCTCGTAAAAGGCGAATCGAAATAAAACTTACGATGATCGAGAGCAGAGGTGGCGACGAACGCTTTGCCCGTTGGACATTCCAGGCTGGTGTTAGCGGTAGCAGCAGCGTTGCCGATGCCCTGCAGGTGGTAATGCCCGAAGGACGGACCCCTGGGCGCCATGATGGCCGCGATGCTGAAGTCCGTAGCTTTTCCCCTTTCCCCCTTTGCAGGCATCCCTCCTCGGAAGAGATGACACTTTGATTCAAATTTAGTCGCCCCGTTCGTCTCCCCTGGCGTTTCTATTTCACGTTCAACGACTCTCTAATCTCTCCCTGCTCCGAATCTAGTCACTTTCCAATCTGGATGAGATCTAATCGTGCGAGACGCAACAATATCACAAATCGTCACTCGCGACCGAACGCGTTGCAGCTCCGTTCGTTCGTCGTCAGTTGGTTCTCGTTCGTTCCACCACCTCGACGACCACCGTCGACCGTGCGACGTTCTGCGACAACGACCACCACCTGCGCCCTTCCCATCGACCTTTTTTTTTCCGCGAGGAAAATAGAACCGCGAGAGATCGATCGGCGAGCGGGGGTACGGGCCGTGGGACCGCCGTTTCGTTGCACGCGTTACGGATGCCAGCCGCGCGAAGGGTCGTCGAGAGCGATCCGGTGCGCGATCCCGGTCGGTGGTGTCGGCAGAAGGATGCTGCTCCGAAACGTACAGCGTGAATCGTCGCGGCGCAGAACGAACGCGTCTGCGCTGCTCGACTTCCCGGACTCCACTGGGCCGCCGTTCCTCCTCCCACGCGGACCCTTCGCCCCACCAAACGCTACGGACCGTCGCTGCAACAGCAACGCTCCAAGCCTTGCCGAGCCACGACAACGACCCGACGCTGTACCCGAAACAGAGAAGGAGAACGGCTCCCCTATTGGGCGTAGCCTATTCGCGAGCCTTCGACCCGAGGGAACCAGGACGGGGTCACGTGACACCGGCGAGTCGCGGTATCGCTAACCAACCAAGGTAAGGACGCAGAACCAGGGCGGCCCGTTTCTATCCAGGCCACGCCCCTCGCTAACCACCGACACGACCACACTGCCTGCGCCAACACCATCACCAACGCGCTAACTCCGATCGCGGAGGTATCTCCGAGCGGGTGCGGTAGCGGCACGGTGGTCGCCTCCACGACGAAAGAGAGATCGATCGACCCCTCGTGCACCGGATGGCCGGCGTTTCTGCATATCTATACGTGTACCACCTATATGTACCAACGCTTGTACACACATTGGCGTAGCACCAGCTTCGTCGATCTCTCCGTCTTGCATCGCCGAACCGGTCGTCCATGCTCGCGAGAAAAGAAGGAAGCTGTCTTTCTTCTTACTCCTCGTCTGCTCGGTGATTTTGCGGGAGCAGCGACCACATGCTAAACAACCGACCGTTCGGACAATGCTTCACTGATCGCTTCACGGGCAACGTCCGCCAGCCTGAGCTCGGAACGTTGTTCATGTTGGCCGCGAGTACGCCATTGACGTTGGCCCAGGCGTCGCGATATACAACAGCAGCTAATAGAGGCGTGTTCCGCGACGAGGCGACTTTCCGGATAGCGTATGCATCATCCGTCGCGTTTGAGAATTTACTCGAACTTGGATACGCGGCATCACCGTTCGGGGCAAACGTCGGGCACCGCTGACAGATTCGGTAGGAGCGGCGAAACGAGCGAAGGGTAAAAGTTACAAAAGTGCGCGCGCGTGCAGCGCGAGTAATAAAGCGTAAGAGTAGCGATAGAGACCGTTGGAGGCATTTCGGTGGATGTATCGCGATCGATCAAACGTCAAAACGGAGCCGGGGACCGTCGGTGTTCGAGGGACAGCGTTGCTCGCGTACATTACGATCGGGCCGAGCGTGTTCTACCGCCCCGTGGTCGGATCTTCTTCGAGAGCAGCGAGGGGGAGATTTACGGCGTGTGTTTAGGCACTTAGCCGATCTACCTAGCCCCCCTTTATTATACTAATTTCTCGGTCATGTCAAAATACCTATCGTGCGTATACCGGCCTCCTGAATTCTATTCGACACGCTGGGTGCCCCCGTAGTCGACCGCATAAAGGAGATCCCATCCCGTATAAAATATGAAGACCCGTCTCCCTCTCTCTGTCTCTCCCTTTTTCTCCTCCGTCCTTCTCTCTTTCAGGTAGCTGAAAAGACAGACGCTCCATGCTCGAGGAGTATATACAGTATTTTGAACCGCAGGAACGAGCTGTCCCGCCTGGACCCCCCGTTTCCTTTGGCATTCGAATGTTTTTAAGGCGGTTGCGGATGCTCCGAGGTGTCACCGTCGCCTTTCAAATTCGTCACCCGTGGTGAAACTCGCCATTTAACGAGCTACGACTGTATCCACTTAACTGACTGAGTTTCTTCGTGCTATACCTATAACCACGCGCAGCCATCGACCGCCTCGGATTTTCGCCACAGTCCAATGTATACATTATGTAGCTTTACCTGCGCTGCGGTTACGATCGGGCAAGCTCTTTGCGACGGTTTCGCGAACGTCCCTTTTCTCCCCGGCGAGGAACAGTCGGAGGAAAGCGAGATACCGAGAAAGGAGAAGAGACCCCACGATAGAGGAGCAACGGGTCCGGAAGGGATGAAATCGGTGCAGCCAAAGAAAAAAAGAATGCGCCCCGATGAGCTAGGTGAGCGCGAAGAAGGGACAGAACCGCGCTACCCGATGCAACGAAATCATTCGTCATTGAACGGGAAGGGAGGTTAGAGAAAAGGCTCGCGACGGAGACCACCCACGCAGCAAGGTCGATACTGTGGAAAAATCCAGCAATTGCGAGAGCTTTTAGATTGCGATAAGCTTCTCAGCGGCACGAGGGGAATCTCTCGGTATGCTTTCCCAAGGACTATCAGCACGGGCAGGGGGCGGAGGGATGAAACGGAAGCCGCCAGAGGCAATCTGGTTGTGAATCGCGAGGACTGCACCCAGAGGACTGCACCGGCACAGCCAAGAAACCGAAATGCCTTTCACGGCACGAGCTTTTCTCGGCTTCTCGAGTGGCTTCTGGGGAAAGTAAATACGACACACGGTTTCTTTCCCGTGGCCGTTCCTAATAATAACAAGGAAATTGCTGCTGGTAGCGGCGATAACTAGGGTGAAAGGGGAGAGGCTTCGAGTTCGGCGCGTCTCTGCTGAAGGGACTGCAATCGAGCCTCTGAATACTCGAGTGCGCGCGGCCTCTCGAGGGTACTCGGTCGAGAGCGTCGCGGCGCCAGCTCTTCGAGGACCTCCGAGCCGAGACGACCATAGCGTGGAAAACGGTAAACGGTCTGCGGCGAAGCGTATATACATTTAAGGACTCTCGGCCGCCTCTTCGGCCACTTTTCCATGAGAGGAGTTCTAGCCGTCGCGACGGCGAACGCGCGCACTCGAGCGAGCATCTGCCGCGAAGGGGGTGAACGTCGCGCGGGACAAGCCGCCGCGACGATTATTCAAATCAAGGCGAACGCGAGTCATCGAGGAAGCCAAAGGACGGATTTCTCGCGGGCCGCAGCCCAAGCTTCGAAAGCGCATACAATGCGGCCGTGCGCGGCGCGTCGCGCATTCCTCCCTCGCGATCATTTGTTTCCTTTGGCCCGCGCATCAACGAGCTTACCTTGCGTGGGCTCGAAAGGTGGCCCAACGAACGAGAAGGACAATGATGCGTTAAAGGGGTGGAGGAAGGAGGTTCGAGGGACGGGTCGCGACTGGCGATACTCGGGGCAAGGGAGGTGCCCGTGCATACATGGTGTTAGAACGCGTGTAACTGGCGGAGTTGGGCCATGAATAACTCATGTCTCCGCTCGCGGTGAGAAACGCGCTCGCCTTCTCGTGGGTGTGCCCCTGTATGGTAGCTTGAAATGATAGCAACACTCCGACCCTCTTCTTGCCTCCGATCGATCGGCAAAGTCCCTCAGGATCGGGCCAAGGTGCGAACTCGACTGCACCAGCTCGTGGGATTAATTGTCCAGCGACGCACGGGAAACAATTATCGAACGCTCGTCGATGAACGAATTTGCAGCGATGGCTACGGTCGGCAGCCTGTGACGACAAAGTCGCGGCGCACCGTGCCGTTCGATTGCAATAATTCGGCTGACGGAGGCGCACGCACGAAATAACCGGGAACACACGCTAATCCCGGGCAGATTCGATAGGCGCGTGATCCGCGCCCGATGATTAAGCCTCGAAATCGACTCGGCGTTGCTTCCGCGGCGAAATCACACAGCGAGCGAGGAATGTCGAGAAACGAGTCGATTAGCAGTGATAAGGATCGCGGGGGGCAGGAGGGATGGGGGACTATCGGCACGCGAGCATGTCGACGCCGCCGTGCTTTCGTGCTGAAAACGAGGCAAATGTAGGTATATGGGAAGCGTGAAAATGTATTATGCGAATCGCTGTGCAAGATTAAAAGTGGGCGGAATCGCGAGGCGAAGTAAAGATCTGGCGTAGGAAACCGTCGAGGGGAAACGGAATCGCGTCCGGTTCGGTTGCGTGTTTGTTTAGCCCGGCTTCCTTCGCGTTTCTTTAATAGCGGCATGACTGGATCGATAAATCTTGCCGTTTCCGACGCAGAAAAGTATCGTTAAGCGAGGGGTATAATTTAGCGATGCGCTGAACTCTCTATTAGCCACCGGTTTGCTGTTAATTCGAGGAATATCCGCCCGGCGTTTCCAGCGAATCGTCGGGCGGTCGCAAACTGTGGTTAAACAATTCATGATTTTCCCGGAGTCCCTGTTTCCCCTTTCGCGGTTCGTTCCTTGGGGTCCATTTCTTGTAGACCATTTCGGATGAATCCACGCATCTATACATATATCCTCCGATCGAGAAGCTCGTCCAAGAAGCTGTCTACTACCTGGTCGGACGATTGCGTTAGACGTACGCATCATGATACCAGACTTTATAAGATGCTTATCTGTCCCTTGACGGTGGCGCGACTACCCGGTGACGCCGGCAGGAGGATGGCAACGTGTGCGTGAACGCCGATACGCGGGGAGCCACGTCGAGGAGATTACGATGCGACATCCTGAGAAACCAGTTTCCACGAGCGTTAATTCTCCGATTCCCACTGTATCCCTCACGAACGTTTTGCGCGGGGAGCGTTTCGATTGTTGGGACGTCGGGAAAGCTGGATGAATCGGGGCGACGCGTCGCGGTGTTCGCGTATTCGCATCGCGAGACAAATCCATCCACGGGCTTCCCTGCGAATCGACTGATGGGACGGGTATATTAAAATTACCCGCCACCAGATACCCACAGGCTGGCATAACGGAGTGGGCATTTTATTGCCGCTACCGGTGACAAGATTTGTGAAGAAAAAGAAGCCAGCGTCCACGTGTAGGAGATGTCGAAGCTGTAACAATTCCGGGAACGCGCGACACAGGAGATTCCCGACGGTCAGGATACCTACGGGTCCGAAGATACTGGCTCATTTTCACGGGTATTTTGTGCCTTCACGAAAAGGTCGTTCAACGAGAGGCGACGCGTCCAGCCTTGCCCGTGGACCCGGGAGAAGATCAACGACGGATTATACGGGGAATAAATTGTCCGTGGTGTCCAGGCGCGAGATGCCACCCATGGGAGTAGTCCCCACGGGTCGACGAAATCTTTTTTGTCAGAGAAATGTACTCGTGATCGACGAAAGGCTTTCCACGGGGCGGACCGAAAGGTGTATAGCGAGGCGCGACATGGTCACCGAGCCGGAACCGGGAGGATGGAATTCCAGGAGGACCGGCTATACGCGTTACAACGTGTTTCACACTTCGGGCGGCCCACCCACGCCCCCCTCCCCCAAACAAATATATAATGCGACATTAGAATAACAAATACCGGTTGAAGCGTCCACGCCTAAGAGCCGCGGGGTGCCCACGGCTACGCGCCTACATAAATACCAAATACGCGCATAAATAAATATACCTTTGGAAGCGATTCATCGGGGCAGGTGTCCCCGGTGGTTCGTGGAAAATTCTGCGGATTTTTTCGCCGATAAACCGCTCTCGCGCGGAGCCAAGGGTATTTTAGAAACGGCCGTTCACGGTATTGGCGAGTCGCTACGAGGGACGATACTCTGGCAATTCCTGTCGCGATCGTGCCACGGTTTCCCCAGCGAGGGAGGGACAAAAAACATAAGAGGAACAAGCTGGGATTAATCGAGGGAGAAAAGCATGCGCTCCGCGGCTAAGGGATATTTTCTACCTTCGGCTACAGCCCGCGCGATAACGGACCGTCGTAAAAATTCCGCCGCGAAAACTGCCACAAATTGGCCGACTCTCCTTATTTTTTTCTTGGCCCTTTGGAGCGACGCGGGTGCACACCCCCGTTATTTCACCCCTCGCCCGCGGGACGCCCCGCGGCCCGTGCTTACACGATACCGAACGGTCGCCCGGGGACTTTAATCGAAATTAGCTTTTTAATTGGTCGGACTTATTTAGTCGTTAGGATCGTCGGAACGACCGGCGGGGGTGGAGAACGGCCAGGGGGTGCGGCACGGCAATCAACGAGCAATCGTTTCGGTCGGTCCGCCTCGCTCTCGCTTCCGGTGACCCCGTGAGAGCACGCCGCGATAAGAGGTGCAAGGAACGCGAATCGTTCGAGGTATCACGCTTGAAAGTGGGAAACTCCCGTGGGGGGTTCGAGCAGAGCGTCGCCGCGTCGTTGCCGGAATGTTAATGTTAACCACGCTCGAGGACTGCCGTGGTGTGGCGACACGTCGGAAAGCTACAATGAAAGGAGAAAAGTGGAACGCCGAATATGGAAGCAGAAGAAAGGTCGAAACGACCGAGCCCGCGACGGACGGATGCAATAAAGGGGGAGGATGAGAGATAATGAGGAACATGAAGAGCGTACCGGCATCATAATTCGCGCTCGGATACGGCTCCGGCGGTGAGGCGCAGGGTAAATTAAGAGGGAGAGAGAGGGTAGCGTTTTCTGAGTAATTTCATAATTAGCGGGAGGCAAAAAGCGAACGGCTGCGGGATCCATTAAGTCGCGGAGCTCGCGCGGGCAGGCTCGATCGAACTGGAACTATTAAACGGTGCCCCCCCCCCCCCCCCCCCCCGCCCTGAAAATTATAAAACGCGCTCGTTATCCTTGATGCGTGGCGCAACGCGCGGCTACGCTTGTCCCGAATCGAGATGAATCGCGCGGGCGATACTTTTTCACCGATTTCATTACGGCGCGGTTCGATTTCTCGTCGAAGAAAGGAGAACAACGAAAGACGCTCGAAACGCGTTCCTCGTGCTCGGTCTCGCAACGTGGAACGGGGAAACGGGTGTGCGGAAATTTACTTTGCGAGTCTTCACCCTCCGCGAGGCGACTCGTAAATCTGTGTAAGGTCAGGGGAGAAAGGGATTCGGGAGAAGGTCGGAGGTGAGGCGCGCGCGGAACGGAGCCACCCTCTTTCGAGATTGCTCTTCGGCCGGGACAGCTCGGTCGATAAAACAATTGCCGGGGGGATAATCGGCATTATTTACGCCGGATTCTCTGGTAGATAGGCAAGGGTAGCAGCTGGGGGCTCGGGGACCCGTCCGCTCGAGGGGCGGAAAGAGAGGGCTGTCGGGTCGGGGAATACTCCTCGTACATGTAGAACTCTTGGCGCAGGAGGATGGTTAAAAGAGAGAGCCGCCCGATGAAGATTCCCTGGCAGTTATAAGCCTAGGGTGATCCCGCGCAGCGGCTTCGTCGGCTTACAGCTTATCCCGCTGATCCGCCCTCGCCGTTAAACTGCTCCCAATTAGATACGTCACTGGATTTCGATGTCAACTGACTGGCTACGGAAAGCCTCCCGGGGGACGAACGCTGCCTCTCGGACACGAAACATCCCCGCGCGCTTTCGATCGCCGGGAAAGCCGACTCTGTATGCTGGCTGGGAAATCCGCAGGATGAATCTCTCGCCGATCGTCTCAAAGGAAACGGCCCTCGAGACACTGCGGTCACCCAGCGCAGGTCCCCGTGGCTGCTCACAAGTGAACTGATTGCCTGCGCCCTCAACGCGGTGTCTTCAGTTCGCATCTTTTTGGAATCGATCAGCGGGACGATTACCGTGCACGTTAGACTGCGACGGTACCGCTGAACGCGTTAGATTCGAAGGTGCACGAGAAGCGAGCAGCCCCGTAAAAAAGAATGCAGGAGTCCGTTACGGATAATGAGTTGCCGAGCGGAGGACGAATAATACCGTGTCTCGGGGCGGTTAGAAATGGAAATTGCTTCCCATAAGTAGATGTCGTCCATTTGACGAAAATTATGTGGCGAGCGCAATCGTATAAGGTCGTTGCGGGATCGGGGCAATTTGGATGACAAGCGATTACAAGCAGCACGCGAACTACTTCACCGAAGCGATGGACGTCGTCGTTTCACGCCGATTAGATCGTCGGGGCCTTTTTCGACGAATCCGACAGCGGTTGCGGTTCGATCGGTCCTCTTTAGCTACCGGTGTTGCTAATACGCCACAGCGGAATCCAAGATCGATGTTCCCTGAAACAGAGTGCCGCCCGACCACCGACGTAATAATAGCCGATCAAAAAGAAATGGCCGGCACAATGGCCGCGAATTCCCCGCTGGCGATCGTCCGCTCTTTTGAGCCGTTCAACAGGGAGAAACGTAAAGAGCATCTCTCCGCCCGCTGAACGTTGACACGCGATTCCTCTCGGACGCGGCCGGCCTCTAATGCTGACCGCGTTAAACTCCAACCGTGCCCCCTAATTCGGCCAGATGCTCTTTGTCCTCCGCTTTTTGTCCGAATAAATAACACCCTTTGAACTCCGCCAATTTCGCGGACCGGTTCGGCGATACTCCCTGGTTCCCCCTTTCAGCGCGTGACTCCGAAAAACGGCCCTCGACGCTTTCGTAAGGCGTTTACGAAACCGCTAACGAGTATCATCTCGCTGGGGATGGATCGTTCGGTTCGTCCCTCGAGTCCTTACTTCCGCAAAAGCTTCACCGATGCCTTTTCCCCTTCTTCTTCTGTTCCTTGGGCCAGACGTACAATACGCTCGCGTATTCGAGTTTGCCGCATCGATGCCCGATATTTGATCGGCGCAAACATCGAAGCGCGATCAGTAGCGCCCGGTACACGTCAGTCAAAGAGCAGTCAGCCTGCGAGCGGAGTCCCTTTTGTCGAGCAGGGTGCATGCGTAATAAGGTATACGCGCCATATCTCGCTCCCTTTTTTTTTTTCGCGTCCCTCCGTGGTTCGTTTCGTCTCGGGGTGATCCCTCCTACGGTCCCTCGATACACCGCCACCCTCCTCGAACGGAAGGCGGAGTGGCCGATTCGACCGCTCCTTTCTACCACCGCCTCGACGAAATCCTCGAGCAAATACGCAGCCAGCCGCTCGCAACTGTTCGGGCTTATGGCCGAACAACCGTTCCGTCCTGTGCCGCGATGCAAATTAGATTCGAATTCGACAGGACCAGCCGTTATGCGGTGGGATGTAGAGCGCACGGATTTCCTTCGCCGCGGTGTCCAACCGGACGGCTAATTTCTCGCGAAACCTCGCCGGACTCGTGGCGGGGTTGAAGGTTTGCGCGTCGTGCGAAAACCGATGCCAAAGATCACAAAAGACACGGTGGTCAGTGGAGTTTTCTCGTATTCCTAACTGCGGGTGCATTGTCCGCCGTCTCGTCGCTGCCGTCGCTCATCCCTTGTTTGGGCAGAGACCCGTGTATAAACAGGTATAGAATCCTAGAGCAAACAGACACAGTCGGCAGGGGGGGGTGAAATGTCAGTGGATGTCACGAGTTCACCAAAGGGCGATTCAAAGTGTCCGCGTATGTATATCTCGCCTATAGTCCAAAGGTCGACTTCTTTTCTTCGTTTCGCAATTCTTCCGCGACAAACCTGCCGCTGTTCAATACGGGGAAACGCATTCGAGGAGCTGGAGAGGAAAGCCCCGTTACGCGTATGAATCGCGGGATATAAAGGTCGTGGGTCATGAAAGGGCGGGCAGTAACCGTTTCGGTACTTTTATCGCGCAGAGTGTTCCTGATGACGGAAAACATTACCCGCACGTGCAGGTGGCTGGACGTGACGCTTCGAATCGCGGAATTATCTACGCCCGTGGTGGCCGCGGCGCGAAGCAAGGGGATTGAAACTTTACAGGAGACACATTCGCGTGTCAGACAATCAGAAGACAAACTTTTCATTCGTTTCGCGAGCCAGCAGTTGGACCGACGTCGACCGTTTCGATTTTGGGGTACGTTTCTACATCGAACGGGAAAAGGGTGGAGTAAAAGGGGGTCGAGCCATTCGTCGTATTGCCTTACTAATTAGCGATTCAATTATTCGTCCCTTTTCAGTCGCTCA
Source organism: Holcopasites calliopsidis (assembly GCA_023838395.1). Classification (NCBI taxonomy): domain Eukaryota; kingdom Metazoa; phylum Arthropoda; class Insecta; order Hymenoptera; family Apidae; genus Holcopasites; species Holcopasites calliopsidis. Next base: position 108,080 of record JALHAQ010000098.1, read on the forward strand.
AAACGATGACTCTTACTTTCCAATATCTCCAACGCTTTATTTTTCCCGATGCAGGAATTGCGATCCAAGTTCCACCCTAAGGGTGCCGAGTGTTCCGTCTACGCTTCCGAGATCGGTGCTGCCATCTACAAAGGCGCGTCCAAAGCAAAAGTTGGACTTAAGGAGATAAAGCCACCCCCTCAGCGTTTGGCCGCCGCAGGCCACAAAAAATGAGGAACGAATCATTCCAAATCGTATCGCAACCTCCCTCCCCCCCAAAAAATATGCAAATAATCGAATGCAGCGAAACTCGGAAACTCGGAGAACGGAAAGGGAAAACGCGATGGAAGGAGAATGGAGATCGTCGCGAAGGAGTTTCGAGGAGAACTCTGTCACACCCTCGGACCTCCTGCCATCGTACAATATTTCACGACGTCTTCTCGCATTCTCGTAGACTCTCGGGACCCCCTAAGGCTCGTTGGCTACATGAAAACATATACGTCACTGACGTACTGTCCGCGGCGATTCTGATGGATCCCGGGATTCGATGGGAACAAAAGAATGTTGGTTTAGCATGGGACGAGTGTTTGTTATTTTGATGAGGTATAATGGGATGGATCTTGGGTGTTGATGCATAGCGCGTAGCAGGGTGCCGAGTCCAGGGATCCCGTGGATCCGAATGGAGGATCGGGCCCCGTGGGCTTCTACTTCGAGACCCCTGTAGACAGGGGCCGCAACACGTCCATCACGCGTCACGGTTATGTATTTAGACATATCTCACTACCATCTTCCATGTCTCTCCTCTTCCTCCCCGCCTTCGTATCCACGGCCATCCCGTTCGCCTCCCGAATCCTCCCCCGCAGTTCGTCCGGGGCTTCACTCCATTTACCATTTTTCTCCTCCGTTTCGCGATCCTTCCCATTCGTCTTCGCTCGCTACCAACTTACCCCGTCCGCAGGAGCCTCTTCTCCGCTTTTATAATCCGGACAAGATTCATCGGTGGTAAAAGTATCATACTCCCGTAATTGCGACCGTAATAACGGGCTTGACCGATTTGATTCATCGTCGCTTAGCGAACTTCGCTGCCTACCCGCTGTTAAGAGAATCTCTCCAGCGATCGATAACGGATAGACGAAACGCTCGCGTCGATCCGGATAAATCGTGTATTCAAATTGTTTCGTCATGCGGCCACTTTCCTCTCCATAGACGCGGGCATAAAGCGGGGGCCACTCCCAGGCAGAGGCTACCCTATCGCGTTCATTCATCGTCCACAATATTTCAACGTTAATTTCCTAGATGGTGATAGATGAGCCGCGTCAGTGTCCCGCGTGTGCTCGTGTACACGCTCTCATCATCATCATCGTCGTCGTCGTCGTCGTCGTTTCAGCTTCGAGCCTGATTTCTTTTTCTCCTCTCCGCCGTCCTCCCGCTTCTGCGCCATTCCGTTTCCCCGCGGGCTGTCCCACTCTTATTTCGAATAATCACGCACACGACACACAGCTCTCCGATTGCCGCTCGTTAATATCGACCGGCGTGTGGTAGTAGCCGGTAGTCCAGGCTATCCGCGCCGTTCAGGTAGTTCTCCGCCGATTGAATTTTTTATTGGCCCCGTCGCGGGAGCGGGTTTCGAACCAGGTACCCGATCCGTTTCTGCTCCCTTCATGACGGACGTTTCCTCTTAAACGCTTTCGATATCGATGCCGCGACAGAAACGGATACGTACTTACGTCACGTACACGTATCGGTTAAACAGTATTAGTCGTGTTAATACCATCGCTAATCCTGGTCTTGCTTACAATTTTTTATTCGATGCAAAGTAAAACAAGTATTAAAAAAATAAATCTATACCGAAGATCTGCGAACACATCTCTGGTCGAACAATTATTACCCTCCGCCACGCTCGAATCTTTAACCACCGTAACATTAATCGCCATTCGCGATGCTCTTCGCCGGTTTCACCATGAAATTGACGAACCCGTCAACATCCTCCAGCTCTTTCGAGTAGAATTTCGCAGCGATCGTTGCTCGACCCTCGAACTTCGGTACCATCGAGAAGGAGCACTCCGCGTCAGCGTCGACATCCACCGTTTCGGATAATTTCAGTTTCAGTTGCTCCTCTAGGCCGGGCCCTTCGATCAGGAATCTACACTTTCTCAGTGGGATCGGTAACGGATTCGTGAATCTGGCTGTCGCGTTCAGGGTCTCGCCCACTATCGGCTCGTTTTCCAGCTAAACAAAAAAAGGAATAACAATATCCAACGGTATTTATCTTCATCTTGTTTCGTTTCCCCCTGAGTCGATTAATTACAGCGGGAGATCGTGCTTACCGTAATTTTAATATCCGGCTTCCTCACGCGGAAATCGTCCTGCGCGAAGTACTCGAAATTGGTGTCCTTAACAGTGGCCAAGCAGGCAATGTTGAACGCGCACTGATTCAACAGCCGCGGCCCGTATTCCTCCCAGGAAACGTCCATCCGTATTTCCTCGAGGACCCCCGGCCTCACCAGGCGATCCACGTTTAATCGTTTCACCGGGTCGCCGACGCGACCGGTGTACAGGACGGTCTCCACCCTCAAGATCACAGCGACTCGGTACTCGTTGTAGCTGCTTCGATTCTTGATCAAAAGAACGACGCTGCGAACGGACGGATTTTGCGAGTTGGAAAAGGTGGTGGAAAACGCAACCTAGCTCGCCGATATAGAAATAAGAATGTATCGCGCAAACCTGAATGGCTGGCCGACTACGATATCGTCACGAAGCTCGAAGCTGAACATGATATCGTTGAACTCCTCGTTCAGATAGTACCGGCTGAATAAAGATTGGCTCTGCCGCAGCGCCTTCAGCATGGCAGCCCGTTCTTCATCCGACTCTGCGGAACGGAAGTAAAGCGAAACGAGAATTCTTTACGAAAAAGAAGGTGTCGAAGAATGTGAAATGCCTGAAGTACGATTTGGAATATTGATCGCTTACTTTCTGGATACTTATACGTATGCGTGATGTCCTCCCTTGCCCATCTGCCGACCGCCTTCGTGCTGATGAATTGCCCTATACTGAATATCAAAGAAAAACGGAATGATTGATCTCTCGATCGGACGTAATCAAGCGATGGTAGTAGAGTCATCGTGTACCAACCCGTATACGTCCTTCCGGATCAACTTCAAAGGCTGCGTCGGCCCGTTGTACCGCCAAAAGACTTTGTCCGCGTTCACCTCGGCGAAGAGGAAAGCGTTGTCGTAAGGCCGAAGGATCTCGCCTCTTTTTACACCGGACACGGAGGCCGGACCGCAGCGGTACGCATCCTCGCTGAGTTCTTGCGGCGTGGCGTCGATCGCTTGCCATCCGGAATAGTCCGGGGACAAATCCGGCCGCTTCATCCAAACCTCGTTCCACACGTGAAAGTTCCTGCAACGGAATCACGCGGTAAGGAACGTCCGGAAAACGCGTGCACGGGCGAGCGGGAGTGGGAATGTGAACACGCGTACCATATCGAGTCGCTGTTGAGCTCCTCCATAACTTTTCCCTCGGCGTCGACGAAGTAATCCACGGTCAAGCTGCTCTGGGTATCGTGCGCGCTGGAGTAATTAGTTACCACCCGGCAGGGGAGGCCCAACGTTCGGCAAACCGTGGCCAACACGCCGGAGAACACCCAACACTGGCCGTACTTCACCGGCTTCTTGGTTTTGTGATATTGCTGAAGGATCTTCTGCGAGCCGAGCCACTTGGTCGGTGGCGTTCCACCACCGAAGTCGTCGGACCAATTGCCCATCACCGCCCCGTTGTCGTCCGGCGAGTTCACCTGCGACAACGTAACACTTAATAACTCTTTTCATCGATATCACCCGGAGCGGTCGGATCGAGGACACTCACGGCCGCGGATAGGATGCGAGATATAACGACGGGATCGCTCCTGCCGGAGGTACGAACTCTCCCGACCTGGATCATCAGGTGCAGGGCGCAGTCCAATATATCCCGCTCGAACTGCGAATACTTCCAAACCGTCGGTCTCAGCCGATTGTAGCTTCCACGCCATATCAGGCCGTCCTCCGCCATCACGTACTCCTGGCGTTCATCTTCCACCTCCATGTACACGGTGTCCTCTGAAAATGGAAGCCACCGTTTGCCAGGTATTCGCGTAGCGAACACCCTTTAGCTTTCGCGAACTCGCGTTCCCGTACCTTCGCACCAGGGATTGAAGATCAGATAGAACGGTTGCTTCATCGTGTAACTAACGGCCCCGTCCAGATTCCTGTTCTTGGTATCGATGTCCATCTTCCATCTGCCTATTATCGCGTCGGGAGCCGGGACGATCTATGAACACAATAATTCCATTCGTCACTGTCCGCCGGCGCGGTGAAACCGTGAACGAGAGGACGCGATCTCCTATGACGCTTGCCTTCAAACGGACGAAGCTCGATCGGACAGCCTCGATGCTGGCCTGCCAGGAGCCCTCGGATATCTCGCCCTCGTGGAGAACGGGCGTCGCGACGAGGGTCCCGTGGCCGTATTGCGGCCTCTCGACTCCGTCCACCGTGAACACTATCGACATACCGTCGACGCTCGGATCGTAATCTCTGGACAAAGCGAGGTGCAAGTAAAATTCCTGTCCCCGTCTGACGACCAGCCTCGATTTGTCGTCCTGCCGAGTCATCAGGTCGTAACGCGAGGTCCTGTGCCGTTCCCCGTTCTCCACGATACACGGGTCCACGTCCAAGATCGTCAGAACCGGAACATCGAAATCTTCCCCTGCGAGAAACGCGAGATTTCGTTTAAGAACGCGATACGCGATTCACTAAATTTGCGCGAATGGCTGATTGCCAGCTGCGTGGTAAGATCGAGTCGAAAGCAACTCTCTCTGTATGGACAAGTTACGAACTGTATTCGTTCTTACACCTCTTCCTTCCGTTCTGTTCTAAATTAATTTTGCAAAAAAAAAAATGGAAAGTAACGCGTCCAATTGACTATACTTGCATCTTTGTAATGAAAAGTACCACACGTGAAACGATAGAGGAGGGCCGGATTATTAAGTTCACTCACAGTAAAACCTGAAGGGAAACGGTCTGGGGCGGTGATCGTTGAAGGTCCGGTACCGATCGTAAAATCTATAAAACATCCTTCGAGGATTCGGTAGAGCAAACTCGTGGCGCGAAAACGAACGGAGAACTGAATCCATCGACGGGAATCGCGCCGTAGTCTATCGGTCGCAAGGAGTTCCGTGAAATCGCTGCGAGAAATCGTTCCTCCGTACCGATGAACGAGGAAGAAGAACGCGCGCGGCAGGCCGCGCTGCATCGCTCCCGCGTCGGGTGGGTTGCTGCGTTCTAGGAGGTCCGTCAAGGACTTCTCCGCATCGCCGAACGCAGCCATACATGGCGTCATCGATGACTCCCCGGCTGCCATGCCGGTAGGAGTCACCTACTTTTCATCCTGTCAATTATTCCCGCGCGATGTATTCGCAATTACGGAGCCGATCGTCGATTCGATAATCCAACGGATTAGCGCGTAAGCGCGGCTTTCGAAAAATCGCTAACGACGGCTATAGAAGGACGCGTTCGACGATCGGCTGTTACGCGGCCGATTCGTACGGCGTCTCAAAGGTCGGCGCAATTGCCGATGAAAGATCGTAGATCGCGTCGCTGGAAACTGCTGTCGCATCGAGGAATCGGTTGCGTTCACCGCCTTTGGTGGCAAGTAATCGCATTTCGCTTCCATATATCGTTCATAAGACTGGCCGCAATTAGCTTGCATCGATTTACCAACGGTATGGCTTAATTCGCGAGAACAGACAAATTGAGACGGCGAGACCTTCGGCCGAGATACGTCTAACCGCTGACGCTCGAGTGAAATTGGTTATTAGCGTTCTCCCATCTGATTAAAGAAGGGAGAAACGAGAACTTGCTAGCATTGACCGTCACCCGATTTTGTCATGGTGATTAATTTTTCAACGAACCACCGCGGTTCGTACACGGCTCGGCCGATCCGCGGGATAAATCTCCTTGCGTAGCGTGGATCGATGGTTAAAAATAATTCTTCAAATATAAAATGAACGCTTGCATTTACATATTGAAACATTTATCCATGCGTTTCCACAAACTTTCGCAATGTTTCTTCTCTTCTTTCTCCATTTGCCCCCTTCCTACTGCATTCTATTCTACCCGTTCTATCACAGAATTTGGCAACTTCCTCTCACAATCCTTCCAATTCCTAAATAAAAGAAGAAGAAAGAAAGAATGCTATTTAACTCCCATCGCGCTCCTCCCATTTCCTGTTCGCAAGATCCTTCTCCTTCTTGAAAAAGTAGTAGGAGCCGATCTATCGGTCTACCACTTAATCTTCGACGGATCCGACGATCGTAAAATTGCTACTGGAAGGCATTACATCGCGCGGCACAATATTCGTCGGCGTCAATTAGCAATAAATATTAAGTAATCGCACGACAGAACCGGCTGCCAGGCAACCGATCGCACAATAAATTATCGTTCGAGTTACACAAAGTACCTCTAGTTTTCCCATACACCGCGCCGTCATTCGATCGCTTCAACCGGTTTCGCGCGAAACCGATGCTATTTTGGTGGGACGGTAAGCAGCAAGGAGTTATGGCATCCCTCCGCTCCGCCGAATGGTATTGTTTTCGATTAAAAATAACGACACGAGCCCGTTACGTACGTGCGCGTGCTTAACGCGCACGCAAGTGTTCTAGAATGCAGATTATCCGTAATAAACGATGACGCGACGTGGCGCTTTTAATAACCCTATAATCGAGCCAGTTGCACCTCGTACACGTGCACATCCCTAAGCCCGCGACGGATAGCTGCCGCGTCAATCGGTTGTCGCCAAGGTGTGTCCAAGTGAAACGGCAACTTTTCGATGAAACGATTAAATATAATCGGGGACCGTAGGGGGTAGGGTGAGGGGGGGGGGGGGGGAGTTGAATACTTAAAAGGAACGCCGGTAAATAATCCTCGCCGAGGACTTGTCTAGCGAGTTTTACAAACTGCTACACGGCTACGACGATAAAATAGGCAGTATCTTTTCCGCTGTATTTTTTGCCGCGCGTTAAGAGGCAAGAGGCGAGTAAGATTAGCATTCCTGTCGGCGCGTGCCATTGTTGTTCGCTTCAAGCGCGGAACGACAGGAAGACGAACGCTTTGGGGAAACACGGAACAACCGAAGATACTTATCGCATAACGAATTGCCCCTCTCGCGCGTTAATCAAGTTTCAGCTATTCCGCGACGTTCCCGCGCCAGCTCGTACTTTCATTAATCCACGAGCGAGCGCGCTTTTCATTCGGCTTCTATAGAATTCCATAATCGCGCCGCGACCGTGGCTCGCTGAACGATCACCGAGAAACGAACGATCATCTCCGAAGCTCGGCTGGCGATTTCGAGATCAGCGGAAGCGAGCCGCGCGAATCCGATTTCCTGCGAGAGCTTCCGATTCGTCACCGAATGACTAACGCAAGGGCGGTATCTAGAGCCGACGAGTCATGAAAAAAAAAAAAAAGAAGAAGTCGCTCCGCTTTCTTCTGTCATGCGACGATCACATGTGGAAGAAGCTCGGATAATAATACGGCTTTGCGTAAGCGAAAGTGACGTCACGTTGCCGGAGCGTACCACTTGCGTAAGTTCACTTTCATTCATGGTAACGGTCACACCTCGAGGCCACCAAATGTGCGCGTTCCAGCGTCCCGCTGATATTTACTTCTCACGACGGATCGGGAGATCGGCAACGATCGCGAGACCTTCCCTCTACGCGCCCCGCAAGAGCTTTCGAACAGTGGAGGATTCCCATTAAGACGATAGAGAAAGAATAGAATGAAGATAATTCGTTTCCGCTAAGAAAGCATCGTAGGATAATTCAATTTCGATCTTAAATCTTAAGATTTAGAGCTCGCGAAACGGGGGAGGGAGCGAAAACTGAGACTTTCCATCTGGCTTTGGAGGGCGAGTTTATTTTCCTTGGTGAAGCGCTATCGAAGCGGACGAATCCACGAGCGCCGAGCGGAACTCGCGCCTCGCTCGTACGATTTCTGTTTGCTTGCCAATTCTCCGCGGAACAACCTGCGTTAGTTAAACTCCGGGAAAATAGCCCCCGCCAAATTTCGCGTAAATCATCCAACTAAACACTCTGGACGATGAAGCTGTGTTCCGCGGACGAGATAAGACTATCCGGCCCGTCCCTATCATCGAAGAAGAGAGTCGACAAAAAAGAAACGCATTGAATTTCGTTAAATCACGCATTTACGTAAAAGCACGATGACATCACCGCTGCGTAAAAGCGAAACCGAACGACGAGGTGATTTCGAAGCGCGATGATGGAAAATGCATATTCGCGCTTATTAAAGGCGAAGGGTAGTCGGCGCACTTCCTGGCGCGTACTCTCTTAAAATAGACCTCAGCAAGCTACGTTCGTATCGGAGGCTGGAAGCTTTGGAAGTCCTTGGAAAATTGGCTCGCGTTGCTTGCTTCCGGTTTTTCAAATCATGTATCGAATCCATCGTGGAAGGACCACTTCGAGGAGCTTAATTTAAAGAATCGACAACGACTACCGTTGCGCAAGCACAAGCTCCTCCTTCGATAATGCGATCCCCATAACAATACCATTGACCCTAAGATTGAATTTAGAGTCGTCTCTTTTCGACGCGTGCCAGTGCACCGATATCATTTATCATTCGTCCAGCGCAAAGCCAATTAACCCCTCTCGAGCACAGGTCAAACGCGCTAAGGCCAGCGCAGAGGGGTGAGAAATGAAATTGACTTCTGCGAGTGGGAAGTAACAGGTCTGCGGCTGCAATGATTTACGAGTGGAAGAATGCCGCCGCTATTACGCATCCGATGCTAAGAACTTTTCAGATCGATCGTTCGTTTAATGCCTCTCAAATGTACGGTTGATCGAAACTCACCGGAATTAGCTGCAGCAGGTGGCCGCGGGAGACATTCCGGTTTGGTGCACAACGGCTTCAGAGGACTGTCCGTAACAGTTTCGGGCCGAAAGATCGCTCGGAATCCCGAGAAGCACGAACAGCACTTTCCCATTTTTTAGTTGCAGCACAGCAATGGGTAGAAAAGGAATCGTTACTCAATTGCTTCCCTTGTGCCGCAGCTTTAAATGTCAGAATTCGCGATTACTTTCAGCTACTCACTCTGCACTCGCGTTTTCTTCGCGGGACATTTCACTGTGACCGATCATCGAGATGCGGAGCAGCATGATTAGCCGCGAGAGGTATTTAATGCTCGCTGGAGGAAAATATGAGTCTCGTAACTCTAATCACTTAATCAAGGCCATCTGGTACAGTTAAACCATTGATTTACCATTAGAAAAATAAAACGCTGTTAAAATTCTTTCGACAACGCGTCGCTTTAGGAATCACGCTGGAATAGTAAAAATCCACCTGCGTGTGCACATCGAAGGCGGATCATGCCGAAAGAGAGTCGACAAGGCACTCCCAACTTTTGAGACGTCGTGATTAGACAGTGATTGGTGTTGCTCGAACAGGAACTAAAATAGCGATGTAAGTTCAGGTTGTGAGGGTATTGTAAAATTTCGAAGAATAAACTGAACGATATCGCGTCACATTCTAAACACGTACGCGGACTGATATAGACGACGCGTTGTACCGACCTACTCTCAAGTGGATGAGCGACTGTCAGAGAATCAGCTGGGACCGTGAGTGATGTAAACGCGAAGACCTCTCCGCAGCCTTCGATTAATTTTTAGGCGACACTCAATGCTAGCCATTCGCCTACCTGTCCCTCGCCCTTGCAGCTCTCGGCAATTAAACCATTTCGAGCGGTACTTGGACAGTAACGTTCGACACGGCGCGGATGAAGTCATACGAGTCAGCTTCCGTTCCCCGAACTTGTTGAATTGCGATAGCTATTTAAAGATTATTATTTGACTTGTCGTGGGTGGCGTATTTCTCCGAAACGAGAAACGACACACGTAGATTTATAGAAGTAAATGATAAATAAATACATCTTTCCCTTTACATATCAATATTTTTATTTGCGACAACGTTTACAAAAATGTATTTAAAATAATGACGTTGCGAATGATCGACTGTAAGCATCCCTATACACTGATATATCAAATACTACTTGGGAAGATAAAAAATATTAACTCAATTCAAGATCTACCTCGTTGCTGTAACTTCTTTTCGGTTCCCTATTATCCTCTATTTTAATAATTGTCTGCATTATGTCGTCAACGATCACGTATAAATATCTGTACACGTATTTGCCGGATTCGTCCTGCAATTAAATGGTATATTAATAGTGGATTAAAAGGGCAAATGAAGAAGGGAAACAGCTATATCTTCTTACTTCTTGCACTTCCAAATTAACAGTACCACGTCTTCTTATACCTTGGACATAGAACTTCATTCTCATGTGGCGTACTCCATCCTTCACAAAGTTCACATGACTGTAAAATTAAACCTTATCAGTGGCTATGAAAAATAATGAGAAGCACGAGAAAAAATTAATCTCACCTTATATGACTTCTGCGCCCACGACGGCTCTCTTCCCCATATGCTTTTATAGGTTCTCCGAGAGCATCTATTACTTTAGGATGCTTGGTACATCGTTCCAAGGCTTTGCTATATATATTGTTTGGACTTTTACTAGAAAACAATTCATCGAAAATCACGTAGAACATGAAACCTGTAATTCCTATACCGCCAAGTATCACTCCCAAGTATCCAACAGATTTTGTATTCTCCTTAACTAAAACAGAAACGATATTGAGTGACGGATCGGCTAGAAAAACATATCTTTATACGTATAAATATGAAATTTACCTACTTCCGCAAATCCGACTTGCACTTTATTATCGTATTCTACATCGTTCGCTTTGGCAATGGATTTTCTCGTGCAATAAGATGCATGTTGCCGAAAATCCGGCCTCGTATAAAAATTCGAAAAAACGCAAACTTGTTTTAAAGTGGATGCTGCTGCAGCTCTTTTGTATGAAATACAATTAATTACTCTTGCAGATGCCATTCCCTAAAGCGATAATTACACTGTACATTCAAAGAAATAAGCGGGATTAGTAACCACCACGAAACATCGATGAGCTTTATCTCTGCGGTATCGTATAAAATGTGATATCCGGTTCTCAAAATACCATTCATCAATGTACAGTTTATTTTCTTTACGTACCTGCGAATGAATGAGGAATATCGCATTTGTAAAAAAGAATGCTAAATATTAGTAATTACAGATCAATGTTTATGTTTTAATGTGAACTCAATTTAAACGGCACATTTGTAAACGGCGATCATATTTGGTTATTTCATGGCCTGCATGAAATGCGAAGCAATTGTGAGGTTAGGGTACACTGCATCAAAACAACATAACCTATCAGATGTGTCAACGAAGGGTGGCTAGTGCGATTACTTCGAAAGGACGAAGCGCAGAACAAAGACGAAAAGATACTTGAGTAAATACAAAAGTGATTTCAATTGAATTCGTAATGAAGACTACCCCGCATCAGAGGCTAGTTATGGTTGGCGATCGCGACGGGTAAATATTATTTGTATCCATTAATAATTCCATGATATATTCTTTAACTCGTTACATGTACGTACTGGCGTCTTCATCTTGTTACCGGTACTTTTTTCAGACTTAAAGAATTACTGCGTCGCCGATTAGTTGAGTGCGGATGGAGGGACCAAGTAAAATTAATATGCAAGGAATTGATAAAAGAACACGGACATGATATTACTTATGATAAAATGGTTTCCACAGTCACAACTAAAGCAAGGACTCTCGTCCCAGACTCCGTTAAAAAAGAGCTACTGCTAAAAATAAAAAATCAACTAATAGCACAAGAGGAAAAGTTAAAAATGTAATAAGGAAATATTTACTCATTAATTTTTAATTTGCAAAGACTATTCTCTTTAGTTGGAATTATGTACAAACGTCATTATACCATTTAAATACGTATTACACATTATTATATTATTACAATTATACAAATACATTATATTTGCATAATTTCGTGTGAATGATTTGTGGTTACCTAACAATAAATATTTCTCATTCTACCCAAATCGTGAAATATAGGTAACGCTTTATTGCGATTGAAAAACAGAAATATTATTAAATTTAAATAGTTGTGTGTAATGAAATGCTACAAAAATAATCTCTACGCTTGTAAAAAAAATCATGAGCTATTTGAAAAATATCAATAATCATGGTAATTTCACGATTCGCCGTCAGATCACGCGACATAACTTTCAAGTAGTAGAATAGTAGGGGAGAACTATCGATAGTATTTCCACAGTTAGACCATCGACCATCAATAATTATCGATAGTGATGAAAATATGCAAGTATTTATATTTTTATAGTATCGAAGCGTCAATCAGGCTGAGAAACCGTAAAACTTGCCGTATACAATAATTTACAATAAATAATAAATACTTGCATGTATGTATTATCATTATTCTCTATAACTATCAATGGGCACGGTGCCCAACTATCGAAAACTGTCGATATTTCTCATCAACTATAGTAATAATCGGCGCTATCGATAGTTTGCCATAGTTGCATTATCGGTCACCGATAGTTGTCGATAGTACTATCGATTATTCTCCACCACTACTTTCAATGACATGATTCAATAACAGAACTTTTCCTTCAGAGCCGAAAGAGCCGCATCGGTGCTTTTCTGTGTCAATAGCTTTTTTAAATTAGTAATCATACAGTGCTTATTCAGACTATCTTTTAACGCATAAACAATGTTGATAAAAGTGAAGGTAAGAACATTGACCGGCAGAGGCGGAGCTACACCATTTATGAATGGTTCTGAAAATGTATTCTAACCTTGTTTCAGACTCTCACCGGAAAGGAGGCAAGTAACTACATAAATGATCTTATGTGTTATTATTTGAATATGATGCGATGTAGCGCGTGTAACAACGTTTGTGAGTGATGTATTTGAGACAAACTAAAAAAAAAATAGATGTGGAAACAAAAGTAGCCTACTTACAGAAGAAGCACGTTACGAATTTCTAAATGCAACATTTGAATTGACATTTGATATCTCATTGATAGTGTATCATCGTAAATTAGAGTGCGTTTCGTACAATTCCTGCTTCATGTTTTCCTTTGTATTGTTATCCATCTTCCTTATAATGTTTTGTTAATATCTATAATAAGCCGTTAATATATATAACTTTAAGAGCAATCATATTGTTATTCTCATAGATTGAAATAGATATAGAGCCTACAGATAAAGTAGAGAGGATCAAGGAAAGGGTGGAGGAAAAGGAGGGAATACCGCCACAGCAGCAGCGATTAATATTCTCGGGCAAACAAATGTAGGTATTGCCATTGAGTTCAAAAATCATTTTTATATGATAGCACAGGATAATTTCTTATATATGTATTATGTATCCATTTCAATCTTTCATCTGTTGAATGGGTTGCATATGAAATTCTTTAAAGCAAGGTGTAACGCATAGTCCGACGTTACAATAAGCGCAATAGTAGCGAGATTCCTTTCGCATTCCCTTAGAAGCACAAATTTTACATCTTCTTGTAGCGTTCATCTTCTTCGGCGTTGATGGAACATATTCTGGAAAGTGACCTTCTACAGTCCTTATTGAATCTGAGTCGTACAGTTGTCCCTGCATTGCCATTCCTGTTCCATATCAATTACAATGTTTTAACATTTATTCCTTAAGGAAGAAACGAAAGATAGAGATATGAGACAATTTTTCTTTGTTGTATTTCAGGAATGATGAGAAAACGGCGCAAGATTATAAAGTTCAAGGCGGATCTGTGTTGCATTTGGTACTCGCATTAAGGGGGGGCTTATAATTATGACATTCCTTGACCTGGAATGTGTGTGTGTGAATACTAAGAATTATGCAAGATATGCCACTGAAAACAATAGGACGCTTTCCAATGTTACATGCGCGCTGTGTTTACAAAGACCTACGTCTTTGTATCTCTACGTGATTGAATGATTACATTTAGAATTGAAATAAATATTTAATAAAATAATTTAGTTAAAGGAACCTAAAGTATTGCTTGTTTCACCGATAAAACAATTGTCTCGTGAGCACTTGGTTGATTTTGCAAAGCTTTTGGTAGTTCGAAGCGAGACCCGATCCGAATTTGATACAATTTCGTTCGGTGTAGAAGAGCTCGTGTCATATCATCTCAATTCCTATGAAATTTACTGTTATGAGTTGCAAGACTCCATTTCGTTTTGAAAGACCGTCGACAAATATAGCAGTACGCGGTAGACCATTGCGAATCCTGGTGTTTCGATGCAACGTGTCGTAGAAGAGCGTACTGCGTTGTGCATGTTACACCACACTTGTTGCAGAAGGTTGTTGGCGAAGATAAACTCCGTTCCGGAATCCGTGCGTGTCCGTCTATAAATTTATTTCTTCGTATAACTAACGCTGCAATAATACCGCCGTAGTGCAATGTGCATCCGATCGAGATCATTACTAATTTCGTTTTCGAAGAGGTATTCGAAAATAGTTAAGAAAAGAATTATAGATTGTAGGTAAAGCATTAGTAAGAGGAACAGCGAAAGTGTAAATGGTTTTATCGCAAGACGTTCCTACTGCCTGAGATTCTAGAGCAAACATCAATTGATAAATTATGTGTTACAAGTAATAAATGAATATTCTTCAAGAATCTCAGGACTTTTTGTCAATGAAATCTATGAAACATCAATGTAAATGATGTACCTCGATATTCCTACCCACATAAAATTTGATTCTACCCTAAAAAAAATATTAATATTACAACATCCACTGTTAATCGATTTATTTACATTGCTGTAATAACATTTTAAAGCATACCTTTATGTCGATTTTTTTAATTCACAAGCTCACAATTAGTGCATATACGTAATAATACATTTTTGTCTCGAACCGAAAAGCTTGCGACTATCAACATTATTTTACGACGTATCTACAGCATTTTGTATCGCTGCAACTAGGTACGCGATGATGCCTTTCTCATTTCCTGTGTATGACTAACGATACGCAAGACGATTATGAAATAAAAAATTTTTATGACATCCGTGTGCATCATTCATTTGCGAATTCTACTGGCCTGTCGAACAAAATCGTTTATCCTGAACTCATCCTTCCGATAGGTGTATCCATTTTTTTTTTTTTATTAACTTAATACACGATTGCTTAAGTATCATTTATTAAAGTTGACGGCGCGTCTTAGACGAAGACTGTGCAATCGGTGTTTTTAAAACTATCGTGACACATCGTTACACTAATATCTCATTTAGTAACTAAGATCATAACATCGCATTCCATGAGTATACATATTTATGTAAATTTCACTTAACAGTACTTACGAAGTGCATACGCACTTCGAAGATTCGCGCGATCCTCGACTTGCGAACGTCCGTGATCGACAATAAGTCTACATAATTCTACGATTAGGTGCCTCATTGTGCATAAACACGTTCTCTTATCAAACGACAGAGTCTCCTTTTATTTATCTGATATCGATTAGCGTTAAAATGGAATGCCTATATTTCGCGATTTCGTTACGTACACGATTTCTTTATTATAATAAAGCCGATAAAGATAATCATAGAATTATAGCTTTTTTTTTTTTAAATTACGAATTCATTCGAAAATTCGTACAATTTTCTTACGGACGCATCGCTCGTGGCCGAACGTCTTATTTCGAAATGTTATCGAGCGATCATCTATGACAATTCCCTTTAGATGTGGTCCTATCTTTTATCAGGACCAAATTACAACATACAATGGCACAATTATCAAAGAATGCGATAAAGCCGAACATTGAATCGCGAATATAATTTCGACAGGATAGAATATAATAATAGCCATACGAGATTTAAGCTGTTTCCGAACCGTACTGATCGATCGCAAAATGATATCCATAAAAAAGAAAAAATCGTAGTTCTCGTTCAACTTTACACAGAGACAATGTTTACACGAAGCCACCGGCGAAAGGAATAAAACATTCGATTCTCTGTAGACTCTTCTATAATATGCGTTCAACTGTGGTAAACATCTGGATAGTATGTAATATGTAAGATGTAAAACTAGATAATCGTGTATAAGGCACTGTCTATTTGCGTTCATTTGTAATTAGCTAACAAGTCGAGTCTTGATGGCAACGAAAAGAACGAGCGCACGCGTGTACGACAGACGTGTAAACAGAGTCAGTGTAATATACTGGAATCGTTCTCCAGGACGATTTAATTGATTGGCGCGTATCACGCGAGAAACGCTTGCGGTACGCGTACGCGCTGTCGTATACAAAGTGGACCTGATTTTGCCGTCATGCGTTATAACTTTAGAAGTTCGTAATTCGTCTATTCATGATATGGATGATACCGCGTAACACTATTTTAATTGCCCGCTGAAGTGTACGAATGCAAATTCGTTCATGGGAACCCCGTAATTGATTTGCGGAATAGAACAATCACCGAGGACCTTAATGTTACTGATCGGCCGCGAAAACTGAGATCTATGCAGTGTCGTTTTACAAACTATATAAAATCTGGCGAAACAAAAAAAGGAAACGTGTATTAAAAATGGTTCGAAGTACTGCACATCATTGACTAGAATCCTTATATGTACGTATAGAGACGTATTAATAACGACGTTACACATAGTAAATAACGCTAGCCATTTTTTACTCCCTTATCGATTAAAGCCTTGGGGCGACGAGAAACGAGAATTCAACGAAACTTAACGCGACTTTTGTCAAAGCCAAAAAGACGCGAATCGCGAACGGTAAGGGGATAAATATCAGCTCTCGCGAAAACAAGAATGAAGCCGATAATTGCCCTTTGTCGACGAAAAATATATCCCTCGAATTCGTTATTGAATTATTATCATTGCCGACTGATAAATATACGCACCGTGCTCACAGCGCTTGCAAAAGATCGTTACCGCCCCCGCGCCTCTTCCGCGTTACATGCAACACCGAGTAATACTAAGAGCCACGCAAAGGATTAAAAGAACAAACATTCTACGAGCTACGTAGACAGAGTAAAGATCTGCAAACTCCTGCTCAACTGTAATTCCTTAACCGCAGGAAACCCCTCGTCTCAGCGTGCACAAATATTAAATACGTATCGCGATTTTTAAGTAAATCGTTTGCTCACAGCGGACTTACCAAATGGGAGGAAAGGCTTTGACATGAAGAAGGAAATTAAGAAAGAAAGATTAAAGTAGTAGAAAAAAAAGATTAGCGAGGGAGAGAATCAGAGAGATGATCGATGATTTGATGCGAATTGAAGAACGCAACAGAGATGAAGAACACGCGTACTGAATCAGGGCGGAGCGAGAAGCAATTATCTCTCGGCGCGTTCAATGGACAAATTTACGAGTCCAATACGTTTTTCGAGCTGCGCTGCTTCTGGATCGTTTTTTGCCATTGCATGTTATGTTTCAAACGCATGTGACGTCGCAGGTCGGTTCTACGACTGAGAGTGGTGTGACAAAGGATGCAGGTAGTCTGGTTGCGATGCACTTCAAGGTGCTGGGTCAGCGAAGCAAGGTGCTTGTAAACGCTTCCGCAGAGTCTGCACGAAAAACGCCCTGGACCCTGCATCACCACTTGACCAGTTGTATCGCCAACATGCTTCCGATTGCGTCCCACCCCCCCTGCAACACATCAACAGCCACGATATGACCCGCCGATTTCTCATACATTTTGCTTTCTAGTCAATTACAATTTTACCATACAGTACGGACAAGCTGAACAGCGGACACGCAATTTACAGACTAGATCACTTTTCTACCTGTAGCTACCCATGTTCTTCGTTTGCCAAGGGGAGAATTCGTCGTTGATTCGCGCTTTCTCGCAGAGCCGATCACGCCCAACACGATTTTACGAAGCGGTAGCTTGATCGCAAGAAATAGCGCCTTATAAAATTGATATTATAATAACGATTTCTACGGCTCTGCGTGTCGCGAGATCAAGCCGGCGACCACATTCGGCCGTTCACCCCCTTTCCTTAGAGCACTTTTATTTCATTCCGTTCTACCTACAGCAGCAAAGTTGTATCGACTCGATGGAACTCACGATGTTACGTGCCAATGCGCTACAACCATTTGTATTAAGTACAGATGTATTAATGTTGTGTAAGAATTGAACGAAAAAAGTGTGACGTGGTAGTGGGAATAACGAGAAGCGTGAATATGTTCAAGCACAATAATAAACATAGCGCAACCGCTGAAAATAGCCGAAATTATACCACGTTCGAGACAGAAACCATTAATCAGTGTTGTTAAGCCTATGAGTTCCACTCATTGATGAATGAATGGAAACAAGCGGTACCTGTACTCATTATCATCCATAATCAATGCTATCGAACACAGAGAAAGCATTCTATAAATTTATGATTCGTGTTGATTAGATGTACGATCGCAAATCGTTCTTGTTTTATCGACAATATTATATGCGATTTTCATTGTTCATCCTTTCTGAAACGTTACGCTGCTACGACGTTCGGCATATGCCGGTGTATACTTACATTTAGCAGTATCAAGCGGTATTTTAAAGAATAATTTTAAGTCGAACGCGATAACGTCGATATTTGCAATTCTACCTACAATTTTGAAAGAAGAACTCGATTGATGATTCACATTTTAAAACTTTATTCACACATATTCCTTTTGTTACTTACATCGTTAACTTGCATAAGTCAAACATAAGATTGTGTAATGATATATTATAATATTTATATATATTTTTTGTATATTTATATATTTTTATTTATATATTTATTTATATATATATATAGATGCTTCTTACTTTTATAAATAACTAAAGAAAGAAATATCAATATTTTCTTCTAAATTAATAATTGGCAATCTTGTACTTATTTGTATTGTGGCTCCTGAGGAATGTGCATATTCGTTTTCATTAAATTAAACACGTTTATAATTGTCTATATATCGATGCAGAAGTATAATTTCGCGCACCTCCCGCTTCTTAGAGCAATCATTGCAATCGCAAATGTATGTGTGTACAAATAAAGAAAATGAAGACAAATCAATGTACAAATAATAGACTCGCGCTTCTAATGCATATTTCTTTGCTAATCTCGATGTAATGAGAAGCGTGTCTAAGTAACGTAATAAAAAATAAACGTGCACTGTGCGACGTTATTATAATTATAATATAACAAGCACGAAATATATAACGCATGCGACCGCAAATTGTAATATAAGCATCGTCTAACTGCGAGAACGTTCTGCACGCAATGCAATACGTTTAATAAATCTTTGAACACGCGTTGACCACTATACCGACTTTGTTTAAGAGAAATATGTTATCTATAAAATTAAAAATGGCATTCTCCAATGGTGGGTAAACGGGGAAACGTTGCATTTCGAAACGCTAAGGAATATCGTACCAAACGAAATTGTGATGTAAGCGTTCAAAATCAGCAGTACAGTCAACGTTGCGATTAAACTACGACAAGTTCGCCAAGTTGCTCCCTTTCAAACGTTTCTTAACTAGCGTCGATTTTGTACTTTGTCACCTCACAATCGTGTATCGTTTAAAGACTTTGGCATACAGCGAACAGGAGATCATACGACGGATGTTCGATATCATCGGAGGTTGGTCTTGCAATTGCACGAAAAAAGAAAAAGATTAGAAATAGACTCGAAGCCGCTTACAAATCCGCGGGACGGAAGTCGAGCTTTTTCCCGGACTACAAGGATTCTTTGGATTGATCGTTAAACTAGAACACGTAGGTACGATACGAAATTAAAACTATAAAAAAAGAACACAAACAAACAATAAGTATAACAAAATGAACAGGGAAAGAAAGGGTAACGTAAACTAAAAATAACAACGGGCTAAACATTTCTATCCGCGCGAGGACAAGTGAAATTAAAGAGAAAAATCCTATGTATTTTAGCTACATAGCGTTAGACGAGCACGTACACGGAGGGTACATTTAATATTTAACGGAATATTTGGCAAGCCTCCGCGCTTATAACTACAGTATAGAGTATGAGTATGTTAAATATCATAATGAAATGATACACGTTATGGCCAGATTTTAGTCTAGGAAGCAACACAACTAGCCTCCGAGACGGGCGAATGAGCAATTTCAACGCCTATCACTGGAAAATGCGAACAAAGTATTCCGTGCATTTCAGTGTGAAAAAAAAAAGCGAGACAAAGTAATGGCACATTTGTTTCTCTTACTCCAGTACATATAAGATTGTATCTCGATTAACGAATATTCAGCGCGTTAATACGCGACATTTAATGCCTCGAAATCTTTCGACCCTCTGAGTACAATTTTTTACGACGCCGGGTCGGATGAAGAAACACGTTGCGATCGATTGAATAGATAATCAAGATAGGAAGTACTACTTGAAGACGATTCTTGAACCGTTCCGTCGAGGCGAATTGTACTAAAAATTCGTCGCTTCGAAGGATTCAGCTGAAAACACGATACCGAAGCCACGGAAATGATCGAACAACGTTTCTGTTTCTGTTCAGTCTTACAATCGGCGAGAATCTCGTTGAGGATATCGCGAATTCTCCTCCGAAGAAAGATGCACATTCCTCTCTTACGCTCTATTAAGTACCGAACTCATTTTTGACTAGATAAAATAATTTGCCTCTCTTTCATTTCTCCTTCCTGGCTGCGTGTCTTTGGTTAAGAAATAACATTGTTAACGTGTGTGCGCCGCGAGTAATCTCATCGCGCACGCTATCTCTCGCAGTAATCCTTCTCTTCTTTCTTCATCGCGCCCTATTTTCTCTCTCCTATTTTCTTTAATCTTATATGCATTTACACGCACACACATACACACGCACACATATGTATAATAAGCAAAGGTACACATACGCGTATGCGTACAAAAGTGACTAGGGTAAGACAGGCATCTTTAATATACGTTTTCCCGTCGACGACTAGAGTGGAGTACGTTTTGCTGTCCTCGGCATAGGCGAAAAGCGGACGTGCTTTCGAACGGAGCATCTTTGGTCTCTCTTTGGTGGTTCCACGTTCTCCGAAATCCTCCTAATCCACACTAAGACGCAATTGCGCATCCTCGATGCTTTGCAGAGGGGAAAACCAGGGCTGAGATCTACTCGACGTGACCAGAACGATACTTGGAATAAGGATAGCCGACAAATTAACCGGCTCAATCTTTCCAAGTGTCCATCGACTTGTAACACTCGACGCGACAAATGAATACACGAGTTACACCTTTAAACGAGGAAGGATCGAGATGCATGAGATTTCCGAACCGTGTTCCGGTCAGAATAATAATCGACGATCGAAAAGCTATTGACGAATCAGAGGAAGAGGACGCACCTTAGCCTGTCTTTCGTCGACGGGTGGACATAGCGTTCGCCAAGCTTAGTGCTCGCACTAAGGAATAGGACTAGAAGTGATTCGTTCGACGCTGCTCTCTCTGATACGTATAGTGGTGTACGCGGCGTTGGATTCGATGCCGGCGGTGGGGCTCGTAGCGTTCCGACGTGCGATCGCCGTGGAGGAGACGGAGATCGGCGTCGGCGGGGACGTGGTCGCTGAGCTATCCGTTGCGGATCCGCTGACCGCGGAGACAACGGGGCCACCGGAGGTCGTGGTCCCGGCTGCGGCGTTCGCGACTGCGGCTGCGGCAGCGGCCGCGGTCGTCCCGACGCCCAGCCAGCCGTGGCGATTTTTCAAATGCCGCTTCATGTGCGTGGTGCGGCTCAACACTTTGTGACACACCGGACACTGTGTCGTTCCTTTGTGCATGTTCATGTGTTTGTACATCGAGTCCCGATTCCAAAACGTTTTACCGCAGAGTTTGCACGAATGCGACGGCTGTTCGATGACCACCGCCGTGCGAGAATCTAAATCAGATATAAACACGTTCATGGTAGCTGCGTGCGGTGCCGATGTCGAGCAAATTAATCCGACACATCCGCGTAATTATCTCTAAAACCACACACACACACACACTCTCTCTCTCTCTCCCTCTCTATCTCTCTCTGAATCTTTCGTCGCTGAAGCGCGAACGATCATTAAGACACAACGAGCAATAATTAGTCAATCAAGAAACATATTACAACGCACACGATCCTCTTTTTATTCGCTAACAGCTTCGTGTACCATTTTCTCTTCATTCATATTCATTTGCTTATTATACCTTTCTTGCAATCTACTGTCTATTCACTCGCTTATTACTACATACGTATCCCCTTCGATCCATGTATGTATCAACGATGAGGAGACGGTCAGTAAAAAAGAAAAAAAAATGACACCACACACGATAAATTGCACGTACAAGGAAGAGCAACCACGAGGTGATAAAACACGCAACTGTAAGCTCTTGGAGCGATCATGCGTACGTGTAACAACGTTCGAACGACAACGAAACAATGTACTGTACGTAAAAAATAAAAAAAAAATGTTCAATATACATGCAGAAGAATGGCAAAAAAAAAAGTCTTGTCTGAAGGTGTCGCGGTCGGTTACTGTATAAAATGCAATCAACAAATAGAAAAACAAGCATCTCGTGATTACGGTGGTGATCACGCGTTTGGCTTACGCATATGGTATACAAAAAGAATCGACTCCTCAGCGAATATTTTTCGAACGCCTGCTGTGTGCAGTGAACCGACAATCATATCATTTCTTTAGGCCAACAATGTTTCTAACGTATGCGAGCGTGGGTACATGATAAACTTTCAAGCATCACGGACCTTAGATTCCACTGTTCCTTAATTAACGTTAACACTAATCAACGAGACAAACATAGAACACTGACTACGGACATTTTTATTTGATTCCTTACACATGTACAATAGAGTCGTCGAACGACCGTGGTCATTTTTGCTTGGATATTGGACGCGCTCCGTAGAGCATTTATAAGCTATGTTGAACAGTTTCTATTTTTCTCAGTAGAGAGAACGTCTTAAATTAAAATGCAGATGCACACCCTCCTCATTTTTCCTCGAACAGTTTCCCTCTTGTGCATACCGAGTTCACCAACGACCAATGGACAATGTCTGTTGGAGTAATGTCAAATGTTTGTACGCAACATTTGGAATAAAGAAACTCGGGAGCATGAAGAACACTTCGTGTCGGCCTCTTGCCCCTGCTTGCACAACTGACAATTTTTTTTTTGTTTTTAGGCAAAAATGATAAAGATGTGGCGTTGTATGAACACTCGTTACGTGAACGTCACTTTATATGAAAAATGTATTCCCTATTCCAATACTTTATATGAACATAGAAAGTGTTTAAAGCGTTTTCAGACTTGTATTCTATGCATGAAGATATCTACAAAGGAAATCGTATTTATTTTATTTCATTCTCTTCATTTGAAGAAACGTTGCGATTCACTTACTACTAATTGATCTATCTTCATACGTATATCAGGTATGCAACGTTCACAAGATTATTGACCAGAAGTTCTAGTCGAAAATCGTTGCTAGTGTATGGAATGGCAGTATGCTCCGAAAAAAAAAAGACGAGGGAACCAGTACAATTCCATAGACACATTAGCATGGAATAGACAGCTCCTCGTATCCATAATCTCTAGTGTAACTCCCTTACTCGCGATCGGGGAATAATTTGCCGCTTTTGCTATGTAGACGCCTTTCTAACGTACGATATCTTGTAGCCTTACACCGTGAGTCTTGAACGCGTGACAACGCATCGTGTATATTCGTGCGAAAACGGTATGACAAATTGGGCAAGTCGTGGTCCCCTTGTGTATGCTACGATGATGGATCAAAGAGTCATTGCGACTGAAAATACGACCGCAAACGTCGCACTCCCAACGGCCGGAGTAATCGCGACGAAGTTTGGGAGTGAACGCGGTCTTCCTCACGGATAAGCTCCGAGTTCGCGTAAAGTTCGAATAAGAACCGGAGCTCGTCGTCTGTTGCTGCGGTTGTCGCTCCTGTGCTTGTTCTTGAACTTGTTGCGCTTGTTTCAGTACCGGTCGCTGCGGCTGCCGTTGCTCGTGTGGTCGACGATGCTGACGATGATGATTCCCGAAAGGCGTTGTTGTATCGTGCTCAAAGTCTGCGCACAGAATCCAAAGTGTTCCCATTCACACAGGACAACCTCATACTTATGTGATAAATTGTCACTGACTTGCTCGCGCCGAACCTCGGAATCGAAATATCAATGCTTTCCCGTAACTTTGTTCGATGCTTGTCCTCGTTCTCACTGGCTTTCTAATAGTAATTTTGTTGTACGACAATATTTCTCTGACACGGTGAAGCTAGCTTGATCGAAAATCGACGCGTCTCTCTCAAGATCCAGATAGCACCGTTTCGTCAAAAGATATATCATTGTACAAGAAATATCGCCAATTAAAGGATTACTGCATTCGTCCAGATCACTTTCGGTCGATATCTGAACAAGTGAAAGAACGTCTGCATGTTTTCGGGAGGGTGGGTGGTGGGTGGGGAGGGGGTTGTTGAAATTTCCTAACAGTGATTAGAAGAATGAAGTTTCTTTACCAAAACTGCGCAGCTCTTTTGGTAAATCGTATACAAACATCCTGCAATAATGTAAAACTTGTAACCATAGACGCGTGAACGTGCGAAATATAAAGTTAAACGAATAATAGCGCAACGGCAGTCGCGAAACTATGAACGCAAACAAGATTCGCTTCGCGGTCAAGTATGCGTTTCACTAAAACGGTTAAACATTTGCGTGCTTCGTTTAACGCGGGCACGATCAAAGAAATATCAACTGATCCTTTGGATCGCTTATCTTCTAAATAACATCTCTGTCGGAGGAACTGTACGTCTTGCTGCATCGCCTTTCGTCAATGGCACCGTTTTCGAGTATTCTGACGTTATTCTATTTCACGCAAATGCATTATAGCTGTGACTCTAAGCGCCCGCTCGTATAAATATGACATTGAGAGTGATAAGCAAAAAGTACTGTACGTACGGAATAAAAAGAAAAGAGTACGAAAGGGCGTTTCCGACACGGTACCGTTTAACGATACGCATGCGACCGCGATAAAACCTACACCGAAAATCGCGACGCGTCGTTCAGACCTATTCCTTCGCAATTTGTCTTTTTAATAAGATCGATCCGTCCGCCGTTTTACGGCATCAATGGCATCGATCGCGGAAACTATCCTCCTTCGTTTGCAAAAGAAAATAGAGACGAGGTAAGTGATCTTTCGCGAGACGATGCCGCGCGATCACTTTCGGAAATTCAACTTCGCGTCGACACTGAACGTGCACTTGTGTATGCGCAGCAAGTGCGCCTTCATATCGTAACTTCGGCTAAAAATGCGCTGGCAAATCGGGCACCTGGTCTGCCCGGTGTGCAAGTCCTTGTGCAGTGTCAACGACATCGGATGTTTGAAACCCTTCCAACAAATTCTACAGCGAAACAACAATTCTGTATCCGTGGACTGACCGTAGTCATCGTCCGAGACGTGGTCCGCGGTTGCTGGACCGCCGCTACCGAACCCGCCCCCAGCTGTATCTCCTGCTCGTTCTACAAATAAACACAAACACACAAGATCACGTCTATATTAACCACACAACACGCTGTGTGCCGTAAGCAAGCATAGATATCGTCCCCGTGCTTCTTCATTCGACCGACCGATGCTCGATATCCTTTTCGCAATCTTCACTTTTGCCCCGAAAGACCGTAAAGCTTTTTCACTCGACGCTGCGTTTCTAACCGGATCGTACCAATTTGTCGCGCGAATCACTTGAAGGGTAAAAGTTTCGCAATTTCCTCGAGCGACCATCGACGAATCTAATCTGTTCCGTTCTAGGCGATGATACGCGATCAGCGCGGTCGATCGTGTAACTTTCCTTATCGGCGACTCCTCTCGCGTGATCGTCTGTGCGTTTCAAAGCGTAAGCTGATTAGGATAAGTCTGAGATTACACCAAAACAACAAGAGAGACAGAGAGCATACGACACCACCGAAAGGAGATTCAAGCTCGCTAGAAGTCCCCAGGCTGCTGCAAAACACACCGCAAGTAAACTTATACACACCACGGCCAGACTTGTAACTTTTTCCTTCCCTCTGCTAACTTCCTACCCCCTTATATGAATGGGATCACTCTCGCGCGGTAGGTTTCAAGAAAGATAAGTCGCACCTCGATTACAAAACGTATCACTTTGATTTTCCTTTTATTATAAAATTCGCATGCGCTTCACAACTTTTCCGAGAATTCGTCATCCAGTCGAATTGCTCTCGCGAACGTTTCACGTTGCGAATCTTCATCGATCGTTCCGGTCCCTCTGAATGAGTATTTTGATGCAATGTGAAACATTAATTGGACGGCATTTCGTTCTTTTGGATTCGTCGCCTTTCCGAATCGCATGATACCATAATGAAGCGGACACGATACTTTTCCTCCCGGGGTCGACCAGTTTGGGATACTTGTGAAACTCCCAACGATTTTGTTCTCTTAATCTAGCAAGGATCTTTTTCAGTCTATAAATGCTGTACTAGAAAGCACGCTTTAACGTTACTCGCCTTACGGTTTAAATCCATCGGATACATATAAATAGAGTAAGAAGAAGAGGAAGAAGCGTTCGTTTCGGAGCGATGTAGCAGTAACAAACTTAAGTCTACGAGATCTTCGGAGCATTACGGTGGCAACCATTCTGATAAAGAACGCAGATTTTTCACGGAGCAACGTTTGCCGTTTTTTTACAACCGAGTAGAGTACGCCGAGACTAATTTACGCATCTGTATGATAAAGATAATATTTCATTCAACTTGTCGATGTATACTTTGCACCGTGTAATGAGTGTACTGCGTACTTTTCGTGTTACTAGATGAGCCGAACATTTGTCCATTGATAGCAGGATATCATGGTAATGGATCTATAATATCGATATTTCGCGGAAACGTACCGAGATACAAATGAAAATAATGGATGTGCGAGACAACACGTATAAAAGTTGAGAGTTAAGTATTTAGGTACGGCCATCCAGATTTAACGTGACAAGTATTTGTATCTGAGTAGCGTTTGCGGAAACGTAGAGCATTATCGTACAAAATGTTCAATAAAAAAGAAGAGGACGAGTTTACCCGTCGCAGTCTTATGCATTAGAGTCAGGACTAATTGTACGGTGGACAACCGGTCCTCCATCATTCCGCAGTCTGTGCGTATGGATCAATAGGATTGCCAAACACGATCATCTTAGGAAGAATATAATAAATCATAAAACGACCGAAAAAGTATCTCTCCCTAAATAATAACGTACGTAAATTAACCGATTATTAACAGCTAACGCGAATGATAAATAAACACTAAATAGACAACTATGCGTTACACTGTAGGAAATAATCTATAAATAGGCAGACACGATAGACGACTTGTGTGACGATATAAAATTCGCATGTCGAGTACGATACGTTTTTTAAACGATAGCGCTCACCGTTGCTGTCGCTACGAAGTACAGCGACAATGTCGGAGGACCAGAATAATAAACGAACGGGAAATGCTTTGCATTGACAAGATAAAAAGAAGGGAAAGTAAAATTATCACTTAAACGCGACGCGCGTTAAATGTTCCTAAATTAAGTTTCTTCGTCGAGAGGATACCGCGAAGAAGGGTAAGAAATCGGAGAATTTTTAACAAATGCAAGAGCGTTACAGCATCATGGAAATGTGTGCCATTTTTCCTAGGAATAAGTGAAGGGCAGGGTATGTTAACAAATTTTTTGTTATCCTCATCCCTCCCCCTCTCTCGTTTTCACACCCTTTCTATCAACCTATCTATCTATCCTATTTATCTCTCAGTCTTTCTCCCGTGTTGTCCCTTTCCTTTCCGCCCCGTTGTTTTTATTTTCCCACTATCCGCAATCGTTCCCCATTGCGACGGATATGTAGCACACGCAGAATGTCAAAGCAACGGGGCATGATTATTAATCGTGTAACGATGATATTATTTGAAGTCAGGTCGGTCGGAGGGGGCGAGTTGGTGCTATGGGGGCGGGATGTGCGGGATGGCGCGCATTTTGTGAAAATCGACGAAACATGGCCAGCGGCACAAACAGGCATTGCAGGGCCAACATTTGAAGCGCGTCTGCCTGAGCTTTCCACGTGATGTGACCATTCCGCGCTGCTTGCAGTGTACACATACTTTTCCGTGGCCGTTTGCTTTGCTGAGGCTATGCGGCTGACCAGATACGTACGTAATCCCTCCTGAAGAAAACACATTGGCCAAACACACGGTTAGTCAATTCTCTTTAAGTATATGTGCACATGCAGGCAACCATTAGTTATTTTAAACAAAATTTGTTTATTTATTCCAATTTTGTTTTTTTTTTTTAAACGACCACCAATCCCAGCACCAACCAATCCCGTAGCCGTGAAAAGCCAGTCTATGATAGAGAGTATCAGCGACACCAATACCCACGACTACATTTTTGTTCTGTTTTGTTTCGTACGTGTATTATGAGTGTATTTAAATTGGAAACGATGTAGCATTGCCAGGTGCTAGCCGAATCTGTCGCTCACCCCTTTCTTTTCTCTTCTCCTTCCGTTCATATCTTCTTCGTCGCACCATATAGATCGAGATTCTCCCGGCTCCACCTCGATATTTATACGAAGATTGTCTTTTCCTTGCATCTCCGCTTCCCCCATCATTCCACCCTTCGCACAGAATTTCCCTACCTCGCCTCCAACCCCCTGTTCCGCTTGCTACGCATCCTGGCAACTATGTTGTACTGCGACACGCGCATCTTGTACGTTGTACCATGAGCGTAATACGTATGCCGCTTCTCCTTTTCCAATCTCGACGAATTTTCTTCCAATTTTCCTTCGTTCATCGATCTTCTCCGAAATATTCTTCTCATTATCTGCTTAAGCATTACTTTCTGCGCTCCAACGCATTCTTCGCGTGAAGCATTGATTTCACACGTATCTCGTAACTTTGGTCCCCACGTAGCAAAGGTAACGTTGGGGTAAAGAACGGGGTTGCCTCTGTGTTACGCCGCAGATTTGCCAGCTAACGATTTACCGTGATTTCTTATCATCGTCTTATTGCAGAGTTCTTCGACTCGGCTCGCTTAATCTCCAATTGGCTGGAGAGCGGTGCATCGACACGCGACTGCAAGTGTACAGCGCTCTACGTAATTATTTATAAAACGTTCTCTGCGCGTACAGCGAGCAAAGGAGAATAGTTTCGCACGCGTACACACATACATACAAGCATACAACATTCGTCGTAATTATAATATCGATCGCTGTTTCCTTCGTTTAATAACACAGTGACCGCAAAAGTCGATCATCCGTTGAGCTCCTTAAATTATCTACGCGATAATTTTTTTTTTCTTTTTGGCACAAGTACGTGCCGGTAGCACACTATTCTGCTCTTCGTTTCGATTTAGCCTTTCTAGGAACGGAAGTACTTACAAAACAAAATTTCTTTGGGAAGCCTGCTTCGATATTCGACGGATTCGCGCTTACTCAAGCAATTCATGCTCCTGCTCGAACCAATAAACGATAATTCTAAAGATTATTTGCTCATTTATCGGTCGAAATTGTTGTTTAAGCAAAATAAACGTGCTTCGGATCGGGTCGCGTTATCAAACTTTTGCGGAACAACTCGAATCGCAAGATTTATTGTGCTTCGAAAAATTGTGTTGCGTTCATCAATTTCGATGTTCCTGCGTCGGAGATTGAAGTTCGTGGAAAATAGTAATTGAACGTTCAACGAAACAATCTTGATACTTCCACTATTATCAAGTTTTAAATACTTGTCGATCCGACCTGGATATCAGATTCCCACGCACCCATATTCATTTGACAAGTTTACTATACATCGTATGAAAATAAAAAAGAGGTAACAAAAGATATTCAAAAAAGATTGTTGTACATGCCATTATCGCCAGCACCACCACCATTACTATTTTAAATTAGTTCTTCTGCAAGACTACGGACTTTTTCCTCTAAGATATGAATAGCAGCTTGCAAGTTAATCTTAAATCCCAAAAGAATTATCAGGACACGCTCTTCTTTTTTTTTTTTTTTTGAATAAATGAAATCTTCTCCAGAGAGGTAGATTAGAATTAATAAGATTAATTTAACCAAACCTTCACAGACCACTTTCAGCATTCGTGGCAATGAATAAAACAAGAATCGTGCGAATGTCTCTTACTTAATACTTTTGCCTCGCTACATTCGTGCAGACGACAGAGGAATTTTTCTGGCAATTTCAAGATTAACTTTGCAAGATTTGTGAGAAAACGTGCGCTGCAGCACGCACGTGCGTGCGTATCGTGAAAAATTCTACAGATAAAAGAAAGTCACCTTATACCAGCCGCGAGAAAGGGATTTTTAGTGTACACAGAGATATGCTTACAGTTAGTGCGCGTAAGGAACGTAGTGGTGGCTTTGCACGAGTTATTAAGGGTACTTTGATGATTGTCGGCACACATACAGCACTTGGCAATGCTTACTAATAAATAATATCTACAGTTCAACCTACACCTGAATGCCTATACCATACATCTATGTCCAAAAACCATGCACACTGTGTATTTACTTTAGTACGTTAAATGTGTAACAGTAAAAAAAAAGGTATCAATTCGCCAGAATAAAAAAAAATGCATTACTTTAAAGTATGACCAATATGTTTGCACCAATATTTTAAGACACGATCGTTTCATTAAATTCGATCCTAAACGCTTTCATAAGAATGCAAAACGATAAAATGAAATAGATTAAAAAAAAATTCTTGGATGTGAGGTCAGTGAAACCTAAATTCAACGAAACCTAGTATATAATGATCACTGAACTTTAACAAGTTCCCTATATTCTTGTTTTCTTACTCGTATTTATAAGCTTCTAAATTTGTTGTTGTATGTCGTGAATTTGTAGCAAATTTTTTTAATGCAAATGCCTTTAATATGCTTAACTTTGTTAAAACTTGCAAATAAATTTTTGTGCGGAGACGTGACACTATTTTTATAGAATTCATATTAGACGAAATTGTTGCGTTTTCCCTTTAAGTTAATTTCCTTTCTAGTCCGCATAATTGTATCATCGAACTTCGATACAAATTATTTGAAGTTAATAAATCAGGTGTATAAAAATATATGGTTTTATACCCATATTCGATAATGAGCTTTTCCACATTTACAAACACAAAGTTTTGCATCCTTTCATTGTTACACAGAAATTATATGCATATCATCACATCGTTGTGAGCAACATATGGGTACAAAACTTAAAATCAATGCGCAATGTCATTTCTTTTATTTCGTGAAGCGAATATACGTGCCGAAAGGATTAATGTGTTCAATTTTTTAGCAATTTAAGCATAAAATATTTATCCTGGTGCGTTCTCTATAGAAAATAAGCTTTTCATTTAGAACCTTGCGAGATGCTCAAATATTTTTCATATATTAAAAGATATGGCAGAGCATTGATTTTTGTATTGCAATAAAACGAAATAAATTCGAATTACAGAAGACTTACCCTGTACAGCCTCCTGTGTTAACCTTTCCCCGGAAGTACTAGGTTTTGAAAGCAAGTGACCTAATAAAAATAGAAGAAACAATTATACAATATATCTTTGTAAAATTAAAGTAAACTGATTTACATTATGAACGAACTATTCACGGAAACCTTACCGACATCCGTTTGATGCTTAGGATCCAAACTGTCCGAAGTGGATTGATTACTCGAATAAAAGGTTTGAGTAATATCTGGCTTCTGATCGTGATCCGGAGCATTGGAGGATGTATCTTCTATACCGATTTTATTCAGCGAACTGTCTCCCAGGCTTTGTTCTTCGTAACTGCAGCTACTTCCGTCTTGTACTAAATATTCAGGCATTTCCAATTTCAAGTTTGGCATTAGGGGTATTATTTCCACGGGGTCCGAGCCAGTTTGATTCTCTGACGATTTGTTGTCCGAATCCTTGGAGGATATGGCGTTACCCACAGCCTTCTCCGCGTTCATATTCGAATTTTCTCTACATTTTCGTCTTTTGCTCGGAGGGGCTTCTGGTTGGAGATCAACAGCGTGATAAGCCATTGGAGACGAAGGTGACTTATTCCTTTTGCTATCCATCATCGATTTACTAGATGCATTTTGAAGTTGAATTTCTGGTTCGTTAGGAAGTTCTAAGTCATCCTAGAATATAGATGAGAATGTTAGTTTATTAAATATGTTACCATTATTGTTTAAACGATCTGACAAATATAGGACGTACCTCGACTAAACTGTCGTTGTCCTTCCCTGTACCGTCTGTAAGACCCTGAACAGCCAGCAATTCAGCAGTGGTTAAAAAACTAGCTAGCTGTTCTTGAACGACATTTACTTCGCCTTGATACATGAAATCGACTAATGCAGCCAGGTCATCGAATTTTACATTACGAAATATTATAACAGGATGCTGACACGGATTTTCCTATGAATGAATAAATATATAAATATCATTTATTTTCAATCTATAAAAACAACAATGAATCATCGATTTACCTTAAATAAATCCCTGAAATATGTACTACACGCAGACAAAAGCATCTTGTGCGCTCTTATTCTTTTTCCCTCGCAGCTTAAAGTTACATCGACGAGATCCTCCTCTGTCCTCAACGTGTCGAACGCGCATGTAATGTGTTTCAAGTAATTATTCCATCGAAGAGAAAATTGTTGACTCGAACCCATGCTGCTCTCCTGAAATAGCGTAGAATGTTCAGAAAAATTTTGATAATTTCCTGGAAATGTTTACGAAATTACGAGTGTTTATAAAATGAAATTTCTCTTATCTAATACTTTAAAACAATCATTTACCGTATTTGTATTTGGTTTGCGTTGAAAATAATAACGTGCGTGTGTGGGCCTCAACAAATTTTCGAAGCCTCCGATATAATATACGGAATACGGTGAAAATTCTCAGTAACGATCGCCGAGGTGGTTAGACTATCGTTAAAGGCGTGAGGGTAGCGTTAACGGGTTAGTCCTGATGCGTTTCGCGAAAAATAAAAACGGTAAACAGTAAAGCGGAGTAGAATTTCATGGCACTGTGAAACGGTTTCACGGGTTCCGCGTGTAGATGATGAACAGTGGCGTCAATCTACAGAACGCTTTCAACGTTATGTAATTGCATCGCGTCGAAACGGTCCTTGTACGCGTCCCGATAATTCCCACACGGAATCCTGTGTCACCTTAAAAGCTACACTTTTCGATTAAATGACAGCTGGTAGCCATTTTCCTTCAGGAAAACGCGTAAGATGCGCGAGAAGGAACCAACTTCCTCTAGATTACCACGCGCGACGCGATGGTCGTTTTGATGTGGTTCGGAACGCTTGTAGATGCATCGTCATTGGTGTATTGCAGCTTTACTTGTGTTAACGGATATATGATTGTTATAAATTCTTCTATTGTTTAATAATAAGAATGTAAAACATCAATAACTAAGCGTTTTATTTATTAAGAGTAATGAAATCAAAGTAATGCGCATATAACTCCAGAGAAATAAAAAAGATGAGTTTGTGACATTTATCTCAACACAAAATTATCCAAGTGTCAGATAAAATGTTTAAAGTGCTCTCCGTCCAAACTATTACGATCGTAGCCCGTGGATGCTGTCAGACTGTATCCACGTATGCTATTTAAAAAATACACCGGGCAAATTTTCGCCTTATAGAACATTTCATTATTTAATAAAAGCGTTCCTATTAAATTTGGTTAATTACTTTAGGTGTAATATGAATGAAATATTCTGTTTGAAAAATAATTAATAAACATCATATGACACTGTGACCAATGTGCATTATGGATTTACCTTTAAATCAGCAAAATTTGCCACAAATACTAGATAAATTGTCGGAAAACGAGGTTCATAAATAAGTCTTTTAATTATTTAATATAAGCAGGTGAAATCCAGAACTGTTTAAAGAATAATTCTTTTATTCCAGATTAAAATAGATAAAAATTTAGAAAATATTTTGTCCAGACAATGTCACGTAGAAGCAAAGCTCCAGAATATCGGCAAGGTATTACCAAATGTTGCTATAATGCGAACGGAAGGTGAAAAGTTTTATAGTATGATCGCATGCACTAATGAATTAGCAGAAAATGTAAGCGCTAAAGTGAGACAATTGGATTTAGCAAGGGTAAGTTTGGATATAAATGCTATACCAATGATACCGCTAATATTGCTCTTCACAGAACCAACTTGTCATTTTATTATTATTGTCCTTGTAGAGCAGGGTATACGAATGCCAAAGGCGTGTTAACGACATTCTCGATTTGCAATTATGCAGTGAAGGAGTGGCAATGGCATTGCAAAATGAAGATTATGAACAAGGTGCAGCACATGTTCATCGTTACTTATCAATGGATCAACAATTATTAGAAAGAACAGCTGAAGACATTTTAATGGATCATACAAACATTAGTAGTTCCCTAATAACTTTGCAACAAGCAGCATTGCAGCTCAGAACTGTAGTCACCCATAAATTTGACGAAGCAGTAAAGTCTGAAGATCTTGCATCGGTTGAAAGATTCTTTAAAATATTCCCCTTGCTAGGAATGCATACTGAAGGGCTTAAAAAATTTTGTAGCTACTTGTGCACAAAGGTAACACATTATATGTTACCCCGAACGCTGTACAATGTATATGATTATTATCTTTTTTCTTAATCAGTTGCAAGAGACAGCACAGAAAAATTTAAAAGCTGCCTTAGAAATCAAAAGCAGCGACAGGAGGGCCTCAGTTATTTTTGCTGATACTATGACATTACTATTCGAGGGAATCGCTCGTATCATAGAAATACACCAGCCGATAATCGAAACGTATTATGGACCTGGAAGACTATTAATGACAATTTGTATTTTGCAAAAGGAATGCGATAGGTAAATTGCTGTACATACTTTTAAAAATCAGTAATTATATTTACTAGTCTTACTATTTCATTCTTGTAGGCAAGTTAAAAAGATTATCGCAGAAT
This sequence comes from Holcopasites calliopsidis, assembly GCA_023838395.1. Classification (NCBI taxonomy): domain Eukaryota; kingdom Metazoa; phylum Arthropoda; class Insecta; order Hymenoptera; family Apidae; genus Holcopasites; species Holcopasites calliopsidis. The sequence continues at coordinate 142,975 of JALHAQ010000098.1, forward strand.
TTATGAGGCACAGATGTATATCTAAAAAGATACAAATGGTGAACGATCTTCTTCGAAAACCGGGCGCAGAAAGAGCGGATCCCAAGGAATATGATTTGCTATTGGGAGAAATTACTATAATGCATTCACGAGCAGAATTATATATTAGATTCTTGAAAAGAAGAGTTAAAGTTTGTTAAATGCCTTCTTGCAGTATATTGAGTCGTATTATATTCAACGTTCTATTTGTAAATGGGCCTCATGTTTTGTTTCAGATTGATATAGAAATTAGTACAACGAACGAAGCACAATACAAAAATTTAATTAGCGAACTTGAAAGCATTATTAATAATTCCGATTTGGCGCACGGTATGCAGGAATTGTTGGGTGCTTATCTCGCGTTGGAAAGATATTTCCTTGAAGAAAGTGTGAATAAAGCAATAGGGATGGATACCTTAGATCAAGATCAACAAACGTCTAGTATGGTCGATGATGTTTTCTTCATAGTACAGAAATGTATAAGGTAACGAGGGGATACGTACTTAGCACATGCCAAAATATTTTCTTACAACTTTGTAGCCTCTAAAAACCGACCGAAATTGTATAGGCGCTCAATGTCAAGTTGGAGTATAGACGGTGTCTGTGCCGTTGTCAATATGGCTTGTGGTATACTCGAAGGAGAATTTGCAAACAGATTAAGAAATCGATTACGACAAGGGTATCCAGCAGGCTACTTAGATTTGGCTCAAGCTTATAGTACTCTTCAGACAAGTATACAGCAAGGTCGCTTACAAACTTCAGATACAGAATTCGCTCGCCTAATGTTCTTGGTACATATATCTACGAGTCCGATAATGTTAAATAGTTGATGGGCACCTCTATATCGCATATTTATTTTACAGGCGTATTTGAATAATACCGATGTAAGTATCGAATATGTCGAAACGTTGTGCAAAAGCCTCAGTACTGAAATAGATGCAACATTTCCTAATATGCAAAATAAAGATAGAGGGAAGATCGACAGTTGCCTATCCGGTTTAAAGGGCGTCGTAACAATCTTACGAGCTGTTACAGATTATGGTTTAGAACAATTACGAGTAAGTGCTGTTAAACCAAGAGTCACTCCTTGGGTTGATGCATTTTTATCAGTGGATCATCATGTAAATGAGGTAAAATCTAACCATCGATATGCAGTTTGTAACAATATGTTCCATCGAATATTTATTTGCAAACAAATTCTAATACTTTTAGGACGATTTATTAAGATATGAAACAGAAGAACCTTTTGTGCAAACCTTAATTATGAATTTAGAAGGGTTGCTTCAAAACTTCAAGGGAAGCCTAACAACATCTAATTACGATGCCTTAATTGGTCTTCTTACTGCAGAAGTTACTGCACGTTTCGAAAAAGTAGTATTGAAGTCAACGTTTCACAGGGTACGTGTAGCCTCCAAGAATACATCTTGTTGCTTTCCCGAATAATATTATTTTGCTTTAAATCCAATTATTTAGGCCGGAGGCCTCATACTTGATAAAGAAATAAGATCACTAGCCAGCTACCTAGCTGCGGTTACGTCGTGGTCTGTACGTGATAAATTTGCAAGATTGACACAAATAGCTACAATATTAAGCGTCGAAAAGATCGAAGAACTAGCGGATTATTGTGGTGCAGACGCAATAGCGTGGAGACTAACGCCAACCGAGGTTCGACGAATCGCTTCCCTAAGAATAGATTTTCGCCCAGAAGATATAAAAAGGCTCAAGCTTTAGTTTTCAATTTTATTTTCTGCAATATCACGTAAAGAATAAGATTCGGAGAATTTTTAATTCAAACTTTTATTTATTGCTGCTAAAAAGAATCATAATAATTAGTATTTGTTGCTAAATGTTATTAATGCTAATACAATTTGTATTTGATTAATTTATTTTGTAAGTATAAATACATAATATTTCGTAGTATATTGAACTTTTGTATCACAACCAAAATATGAATATGCTGTAATACCTGAGAACCTAACTTTTAAAAGATACATCATCTTCGTACGTTTAGCAAGGCTCGTAAAATGTTCCAATTATTAGATGTACAATGTTAAGATTAAGCATACAAAATATTCATACCGGTTACCATTTATTCTTAGTTTGCTAATAAAAGTGAGCTTTTGTTTTGATGTAAATCAATTTGATTCGTTGGTTTGTATAAATTCGTACTATTGATTACCTATGTTAAGTTGACCCCACCCAATTAAATATTTTACTAAGATTTCTTTGCAGACTTTTCGATTGGCAAAATCAAAATCAATTTTTATCGCAATTATCATTCTAGTATTGGTGCTTTTTTTGTAGCACACTAGAAAACCGCAATAGAGCCTTCTTTTTGCATTCCATGTAGTCCCGACAGGTCTCCCACGATGTTCCATGAAGTCCCGGGGTCTCCCACGATGTCCCGAAAGGTCTTCCACGATGTCCCACGATGCCCCGAAAGGTCTTCCACGATGTTCCACGATGTCCCACGATGCCCCGAAAGGTCCTCCACGATGTCCCACGATGCTCCGAAAGGTCTTCCACGATGTCCCACGATGCTCCGAAAGGTCCTCCACGATGTCCCACGATGCTCCGAAAGGTCCTCCACGATGTCCCACGATGCTCCGAAAGGTCCTCCACGATGTCCCACGATGCTCCGAAAGGTCCTCCACGATGTCCCACGATGCTCCGAAAGGTC
>JALHAQ010000099.1:0-128336 GCA_023838395.1 Holcopasites calliopsidis
GATTATATGTATTGTAAATTAATTCTGCAGAATATAAGCAATAACTTTTAGTTCCTAAAACACTTTCATAACTAATTTAGGTCTGTACTGTTATCGGAATTGTAGTTTTCATTATTCTTTGATTATACGTATTGTAAATTAATTTAAAAGAATATACGCAATAACTTTTAGTTCCTAAAACACTTTCATAACTAATTTAAGTCTGTACTGTTAACCGAGTTGTAATTTTCATTATTCTTTGATTATATGTATTGTAAATTAATTCTGCAGAATATAAGCAATTACTTTTAGTTCCTAAAACACTTTCACAACGTATTTAAGTCTGTGCTGTTATCGGAATTGTAGTTTTCATTATTCTTTGATTATATGTATTGTAAATTAATTGACAAGAATATAAGCAATAACTTTTAGTTTCTAAGCATTTTCATAAGGTATTTAAGTCTGTGCTGTTATCGTTATTGTAAATTTCATTATTCTTTGATTCTATGTATTGTAAATTAATTCTGCAGAATATAAGCAATAACTTTTAGTTCCTAAAACACTTTCATAACTAATTTAGGTCTGTGCTGTTATCACAATTGTAATTTTCATTATTCTTTGATTATATGTATGGTAAATTAATTCTGCAGAATATAAGCAATAACTTTTAGTTCCTAAAACACTTTCATAACTAATTTAAGTCTGTACTGTTATCAGTATTGTAGTTTTCATTATTCTTTGATTATACGTATTGTAAATTAATTTATAAGAATATACGCAATAACTTTTAGTTCCTAAAACACTTTCATAACTAATTTAGGTCTGTGCTGTTATCACAATTGTAATTTTCATTATTCTATGATTATAAGATGTATTGTAAATTAATTTACAAGAATATAAGCAATAACTTTTAGTTCCTAAAACACTTTCACAACGTATTTAGGTCTGTGCTGTTATCGGAATTGTAGTTTTCATTATTCTTTGATTATACGTATTGTAAATTAATTTAAAAGAATATACGCAATAACTTTTAGTTCCTAAAACACTTTCATAACTAATTTAGGTCTGTACTGTTATCGTTATTGCAATTTTCATTATTCTTTGATTATATGTATTGTAAATTAATTCTGCAGAATATAAGCACTCACTTTTAGTTTCTAAGACATTTTCACAACGTATTTATGTCTGTGCTGTTATCACAATTGTAATTTTCATTATTCTTTGATTATATGTATGGTAAATTAATTCTGCAGAATATAAGCAATAACTTTTAGTTCCTAAAACACTTTCATAACTAATTTAAGTCTGTACTGTTATCAGTATTGTAGTTTTCATTATTCTTTGATTATACGTATTGTAAATTAATTTATAAGAATATACGCAATAACTTTTAGTTCCTAAAACACTTTCATAACTAATTTAGGTCTGTGCTGTTATCACAATTGTAATTTTCATTATTCTATGATTATAAGATGTATTGTAAATTAATTTACAAGAATATAAGCAATAACTTTTAGTTCCTAAAACACTTTCACAACGTATTTAGGTCTGTGCTGTTATCGGAATTGTAGTTTTCATTATTCTTTGATTATATGTATTGTAAATTAATTCTGCAGAATATAAGCACTCACTTTTAGTTTCTAAGACATTTTCACAACGTATTTATGTCTGTGCTGTTATCACAATTGTAATTTTCATTATTCTTTGATTATATGTATGGTAAATTAATTCTGCAGAATATAAGCAATAACTTTTAGTTCCTAAAACACTTTCATAACTAATTTAAGTCTGTACTGTTATCAGTATTGTAGTTTTCATTATTCTTTGATTATACGTATTGTAAATTAATTTAAAAGAATATACGCAATAACTTTTAGTTCCTAAAACACTTTCATAACGTATTTAGGTCTGTGCTGTTATCACAATTGTAATTTTCATTATTCTATGATTATAAGATGTATTGTAAATTAATTTAAAAGAATATACGCAGTAACTTTTAGTTTCTAAAACACTTTCATAACTTATTTAGGTCTGTGCTGTTATCAGTATCGTAGTTTTCATTATTCTTTGATTATACGTATTGTAAATTAATTTAAAAGAGTATACGCAATAACTTTTACTTCCTAAAACACTTTCATAACGTATTTAGGTCTGTGCTGTTATCGGTATTGTAGTTTTCATTATTCTTTGATGATAAGAAGTATTGTAAATTAATTTACAAGAATATAAGCAATAACTTTTAGTTCCTAAAACACTTTCATAACGTAATTATGTCTGTGCTGTTATCGGTATTGTAGTTTTCATTATTCTTTGATGATAAGAAGTATTGTAAATTAATTTACAAGAATATAAGCAATAACTTTTATTTCCTAAAACACTTTCATAACGTATTTAAGTCTGTACTGTTATCACAATTGTAATTTTCATTATTCTTTGATTATATGTATCGTAAATTAATTCTGCAGAATATAAGCAATTACTTTTAGTTCCTAAAACACTTTCATAACTAATTTAGGTCTGTACTGTTATCGTTATTGCAATTTTCATTATTCTTTGATTATATGTATTGTAAATTAATTCTGCAGAATATAAGCAATAACTTTTAGTTCCTAAAACACTTTCATAACTAATTTAAGTCTGTACTGTTATCAGTATTGTAGTTTTCATTATTCTTTGATTATACGTATTGTAAATTAATTTAAAAGAATATACGCAATTACTTTTAGTTCCTAAAACACTTTCATAACTAATTTAAGTCTGTGCTGTTATCGTTATTGTAATTTTCATTATTCTTTGATTCTATGTATTGTAAATTAATTCTGCAGAGTATAAGCAATAACTTTTAGTTCCTAAAACACTTTCATAACTAATTTAGGTCTGTGCTGTTATCACAATTGTAATTTTCATTATTCTTTGATTATAAGACGTATTGTAAATTAATTTACAAGAATATAAGCAATAACTTTTAGTTTCTAAGCATTTTCATAAGGTATTTAAGTCTGTGGTGTTATCGTTATTGTAATTTTCATTATTCTTTGATTATAAGATGTATTGTAAATTAATTTACAAGAATATAAGCAATAACTTTTATTTTCTAAGCATTTTCATAAGGTATTTAAGTCTGTGCTGTTATCGTTATTGTAATTTTCATTATTCTTTGATTCTATGTATTGTAAATTAATTCTGCAGAATACAAGCAATAACTTTTAGTTCCTAAAACACTTTCATAACTAATTTAAGTCTGTACTGTTATCAGTATTGTAGTTTTCATTATTCTTTGATTATACGTATTGTAAATTAATTTAAAAGAATATACGCAATAACTTTTAGTTCCTAAAACAGTTTCATAACGTATTTAGGTCTGTGCTGTTGTCGGTATTGTAGTTTTCATTATTCTTTGATGATAAGATGTATTGTAAATTAATTGACAAGAATATAAGCAATAACTTTTAGTTTCTAAGCATTTTCATAAGGTATTTAAGTCTGTGGTGTTATCGTTATTGTAATTTTCATTATTCTTTGATTATATGTATTGTAAATTAATTCTGCAGAATATAAGCAATAACTTTTAGTTCCTAAAACACTTTCATAACTAATTTAGGTCTGTACTGTTATCGGAATTGTAGTTTTCATTATTCTTTGATTATAAGATGTATTGTAAATTAATTTACAAGAATATAAGCAATAACTTTTATTTTCTAAGCATTTTCATAAGGTATTTAAGTCTGTGCTGTTATCGTTATTGTAATTTTCATTATTCTTTGATTCTATGTATTGTAAATTAATTCTGCAGAATACAAGCAATAACTTTTAGTTCCTAAAACACTTTCATAACTAATTTAAGTCTGTACTGTTATCAGTATTGTAGTTTTCATTATTCTTTGATTATACGTATTGTAAATTAATTTAAAAGAATATACGCAATAACTTTTAGTTCCTAAAACACTTTCATAACTAATTTAAGTCTGTACTGTTAACCGAGTTGTAATTTTCATTATTCTTTGATTATATGTATTGTAAATTAATTCTGCAGAATATAAGCAATTACTTTTAGTTCCTAAAACACTTTCACAACGTATTTAAGTCTGTGCTGTTATCGGAATTGTAGTTTTCATTATTCTTTGATTATATGTATTGTAAATTAATTGACAAGAATATAAGCAATAACTTTTAGTTTCTAAGCATTTTCATAAGGTATTTAAGTCTGTGCTGTTATCGTTATTGTAAATTTCATTATTCTTTGATTCTATGTATTGTAAATTAATTCTGCAGAATATAAGCAATAACTTTTAGTTCCTAAAACACTTTCATAACTAATTTAGGTCTGTGCTGTTATCACAATTGTAATTTTCATTATTCTTTGATTATATGTATGGTAAATTAATTCTGCAGAATATAAGCAATAACTTTTAGTTCCTAAAACACTTTCATAACTAATTTAAGTCTGTACTGTTATCAGTATTGTAGTTTTCATTATTCTTTGATTATACGTATTGTAAATTAATTTATAAGAATATACGCAATAACTTTTAGTTCCTAAAACACTTTCATAACTAATTTAGGTCTGTGCTGTTATCACAATTGTAATTTTCATTATTCTATGATTATAAGATGTATTGTAAATTAATTTACAAGAATATAAGCAATAACTTTTAGTTCCTAAAACACTTTCACAACGTATTTAGGTCTGTGCTGTTATCGGAATTGTAGTTTTCATTATTCTTTGATTATACGTATTGTAAATTAATTTAAAAGAATATACGCAATAACTTTTAGTTCCTAAAACACTTTCATAACTAATTTAGGTCTGTACTGTTATCGTTATTGCAATTTTCATTATTCTTTGATTATATGTATTGTAAATTAATTCTGCAGAATATAAGCACTCACTTTTAGTTTCTAAGACATTTTCACAACGTATTTATGTCTGTGCTGTTATCACAATTGTAATTTTCATTATTCTTTGATTATATGTATGGTAAATTAATTCTGCAGAATATAAGCAATAACTTTTAGTTCCTAAAACACTTTCATAACTAATTTAAGTCTGTACTGTTATCAGTATTGTAGTTTTCATTATTCTTTGATTATACGTATTGTAAATTAATTTATAAGAATATACGCAATAACTTTTAGTTCCTAAAACACTTTCATAACTAATTTAGGTCTGTGCTGTTATCACAATTGTAATTTTCATTATTCTATGATTATAAGATGTATTGTAAATTAATTTACAAGAATATAAGCAATAACTTTTAGTTCCTAAAACACTTTCACAACGTATTTAGGTCTGTGCTGTTATCGGAATTGTAGTTTTCATTATTCTTTGATTATATGTATTGTAAATTAATTCTGCAGAATATAAGCACTCACTTTTAGTTTCTAAGACATTTTCACAACGTATTTATGTCTGTGCTGTTATCACAATTGTAATTTTCATTATTCTTTGATTATATGTATGGTAAATTAATTCTGCAGAATATAAGCAATAACTTTTAGTTCCTAAAACACTTTCATAACTAATTTAAGTCTGTACTGTTATCAGTATTGTAGTTTTCATTATTCTTTGATTATACGTATTGTAAATTAATTTAAAAGAATATACGCAATAACTTTTAGTTCCTAAAACACTTTCATAACGTATTTAGGTCTGTGCTGTTATCACAATTGTAATTTTCATTATTCTATGATTATAAGATGTATTGTAAATTAATTTAAAAGAATATACGCAGTAACTTTTAGTTTCTAAAACACTTTCATAACTTATTTAGGTCTGTGCTGTTATCAGTATCGTAGTTTTCATTATTCTTTGATTATACGTATTGTAAATTAATTTAAAAGAGTATACGCAATAACTTTTACTTCCTAAAACACTTTCATAACGTATTTAGGTCTGTGCTGTTATCGGTATTGTAGTTTTCATTATTCTTTGATGATAAGAAGTATTGTAAATTAATTTACAAGAATATAAGCAATAACTTTTAGTTCCTAAAACACTTTCATAACGTAATTATGTCTGTGCTGTTATCGGTATTGTAGTTTTCATTATTCTTTGATGATAAGAAGTATTGTAAATTAATTTACAAGAATATAAGCAATAACTTTTATTTCCTAAAACACTTTCATAACGTATTTAAGTCTGTACTGTTATCACAATTGTAATTTTCATTATTCTTTGATTATATGTATCGTAAATTAATTCTGCAGAATATAAGCAATTACTTTTAGTTCCTAAAACACTTTCATAACTAATTTAGGTCTGTACTGTTATCGTTATTGCAATTTTCATTATTCTTTGATTATATGTATTGTAAATTAATTCTGCAGAATATAAGCACTCACTTTTAGTTTCTAAGACATTTTCACAACGTATTTATGTCTGTGCTGTTATCGTTATTGCAATTTTCATTATTCTTTGATTATATGTATTGTAAATTAGTTTAAAAGAATATACGCAATAACTTTTAGTTCCTAAAACACTTTCATAACTAATTTAGGTCTGTGCTGTTATCACAATTGTAATTTTCATTATTCTTTGATTATAAGACGTATTGTAAATTAATTTACAAGAATATAAGCAATAACTTTTAGTTCCTAAAACACTTTCATAACTAATTTAGGTCTGTACTGTTATCGTTATTGCAATTTTCATTATTCTTTGATTATATGTATTGTAAATTAATTCTGCAGAATATAAGCACTCACTTTTAGTTTCTAAGACATTTTCACAACGTATTTATGTCTGTGCTGTTATCACAATTGTAATTTTCATTATTCTTTGATTATATGTATTGTAAATTAATTCTGCAGAATATAAGCAATAACTTTTAGTTCCTAAAACACTTTCATAACTAATTTAAGTCTGTACTGTTATCAGTATTGTAGTTTTCATTATTCTTTGATTATACGTATTGTAAATTAATTTAAAAGAATATACGCAATAACTTTTAGTTCCTAAAACACTTTCATAACGTATTTAGGTCTGTGCTGTTATCACAATTGTAATTTTCATTATTCTATGATTATAAGATGTATTGTAAATTAATTTAAAAGAATATACGCAGTAACTTTTAGTTTCTAAAACACTTTCATAACTTATTTAGGTCTGTGCTGTTATCGGTATTGTAGTTTTCATTATTCTTTGATGATAAGAAGTATTGTAAATTAATTTACAAGAATATAAGCAATAACTTTTAGTTCCTAAAACACTTTCATAACGTATTTATGTCTGTGCTGTTATCGGTATTGTAGTTTTCATTATTCTTTGATGATAAGAAGTATTGTAAATTAATTTACAAGAATATAAGCAATAACTTTTATTTCCTAAAACACTTTCATAACGTATTTAAGTCTGTGCTGTTATCGGAATTGTAGTTTTCATTATTCTTTGATTATACGTATTGTAAGTTAATTTAAAAGAATATACGCAATAACTTTTACTTCCTAAAACACTTTCATAACGTATTTAGGTCTGCGCTGTTATCAGTATTGTAGTTTTCATTATTCTTTGATGATAAGATGAATTGTAAATTAATTTACAAGAATATAAGCAATAACTTTTATTTCCTAAAACACTTTCATAACGTATTTAAGTCTGTGCTGTTATCGGAATTGTAGTTTTCATTATTCTTTGATTATACGTATTGTAAATTAATTTAAAAGAATATACCCAAAAACTTTTACTTCCTAAAATTCTTTCATAACGTATTTAGGTCTGTGCTGTTATCGGAATTGCAGTTTTGATTATTCTTTGATTATAAGATGTATTTCAATTTAATTAAGAAGAATATAAGCAATAACTTTTAGTTTCTAAAACATTTTTATAACGTATTTAGGTCTGTGCTATTATCACAATTGTAATTTTCATTATTCTTTGATTATATGTATTGTAAATTAATTTAAAAGAGTATACGCAATAACTTTTAGTTTCTAAAACACTTTCATAACGTATTTAAGTCTGTGCTGTTATCGGAATTGTAGTTTTCATTATTCTTTGATTATATGTATTGTAAATTAATTCTGCAGAGTATAAGCAATAACTTTTAGTTCCTAAAACACTTTCATAACTAATTTAGGTCTGTGCTGTTATCACAATTGTAATTTTCATTACTCTATGATTATAAGATGTATTGTAAATTAATTTAAAAGAATATACGCAATAACTTTTAGTTTCTAAAACACTTTCACAACGTATTTAGGTCTGTGCTGTTATCGGAATTGTAGTTTTCATTATTCATTGATTATACGTATTGTAAATTAATTTACAAGAATATAAGCAATAACTTTTAGTTTCTAAGCATTTTCATAAGGTATTTAAGTCTGTGGTGTTATCGTTATTGTAATTTTCATTATTCTTTGATTATATGTATTGTAAATTAATTTAAAAGAATATACGCAATAACTTTTAGTTCCTAAAACACTGTCATAACTAATTTAGGTCTGTACTGTTATCGGAATTGTAGTTTTCATTATTCTTTGATGATAAGATGTATTGTAAATTAATTTACAAGAATATAAGCAATAACTTTTAGTTTCTAAGCATTTTCATAAGGTATTTAAGTCTGTGCTGTTATCGTTATTGTAATTTTCATTATTCTTTGATTATATGTATTGTAAATTAATTCTGCAGAATATAAGCAATTACTTTTAGTTCCTAAAACACTTTCATAACTAATTTAGGTCTGTGCTGTTATCACAATTGTAATTTTCATTATTCTATGATTATAAGATGTATTGTAAATTAATTTACAAGAATATAAGCAATAACTTTTAGTTCCTAAAACACTTTCATAACTAATTTAAGTCTGTGCTGTTATCGTTATTGTAATTTTCATTATTCTTTGATTCTATGTATTGTAAATTAATTCTGCAGAATACAAGCAATAACTTTTAGTTCCTAAAACACTTTCATAACTAATTTAAGTCTGTGCTGTTATCGTTATTGTAATTTTCATTATTCTTTGATTCTATGTATTGTAAATTAATTCTGCAGAATATAAGCAATAACTTTTATTTCCTAAAACACTTTCATAACTAATTTAGGTCTGTACTGTTACCGGAATTGTAGTTTTCATTATTCTTTGATGAGAAGATGTATTGTAAATTAATTTTTCAGAATATAGGTAATAGCTTTTAGTTTCTAAGACATTTTCACAACGTATTTATGTCTGTGCTGTTATCGGAATTGTAGTTTTCATTATTCTTTGATTATACGTATTGTAAATTAATTTAAAAGAATATACGCAATAACTTTTAGTTTCTAAAACACTTTCACAACGTATTTAGGTCTGTGCTGTTATCGGAATTGTAGTTTTCATTATTCTTTGATTATAAGATGTATTGTAAATTAATTTACAAGAATATAAGCAATAACTTTTAGTTTCTAAGCATTTTCATAAGGTATTTAAGTCTGTGGTGTTATCGTTATTGTAATTTTCATTATTCTTTGATTATATGTATTGTAAATTAATTTAAAAGAATATACGCAATAACTTTTAGTTCCTAAAACACTTTCATAACTAATTTAGGTCTGTGCTGTTATCACAATTGTAATTTTCATTATTCTATGATTATAAGATGTATTGTAAATTAATTTACAAGAATATAAGCAATAACTTTTAGTTCCTAAAACACTTTCATAACGTATTTAAGTCTGTACTGTTATCACAATTGTAATTTTCATTATTCTTTGATTATATGTATCGTAAATTAATTCTGCAGAATATAAGCAATTACTTTTAGTTCCTAAAACACTTTCATAACTAATTTAAGTCTGTGCTGTTATCGGTATTGTAGTTTTCATTATTCTTTGATGATAAGATGTACTGTAAATTAATTGACAAGAATATAAGCAATAACTTTTAGTTTCTAAGCATTTTCATAAGGTATTTAAGTCTGTGGTGTTATCGTTATTGTAATTTTCATTATTCTTTGATTATATGTATTGTAAATTAATTTAAAAGAATATACGCAATAACTTTTAGTTCCTAAAACACTTTCATAACTAATTTAGGTCTGTACTGTTATCGTTATTGCAATTTTCATTATTCTTTGATTATATGTATTGTAAATTAATTCTGCAGAATATAAGCACTCACTTTTAGTTTCTAAGACATTTTCACAACGTATTTATGTCTGTGCTGTTATCACAATTGTAATTTTCATTATTCTTTGATTATATGTATGGTAAATTAATTCTGCAGAATATAAGCAATAACTTTTAGTTCCTAAAACACTTTCATAACTAATTTAAGTCTGTACTGTTATCAGTATTGTAGTTTTCATTATTCTTTGATTATACGTATTGTAAATTAATTTAAAAGAATATACGCAATAACTTTTAGTTCCTAAAACACTTTCATAACTAATTTAGGTCTGTGCTGTTATCACAATTGTAATTTTCATTATTCTATGATTATAAGATGTATTGTAAATTAATTTACAAGAATATAAGCAATAACTTTTAGTTCCTAAAACACTTTCATAACGTATTTAAGTCTGTACTGTTATCACAATTGTAATTTTCATTATTCTTTGATTATATGTATCGTAAATTAATTCTGCAGAATATAAGCAATTACTTTTAGTTCCTAAAACACTTTCATAACTAATTTAGGTCTGTGCTGTTATCACAATTGTAATTTTCATTATTCTATGATTATAAGATGTATTGTAAATTAATTTACAAGAATATAAGCAATAACTTTTAGTTCCTAAAACACTTTCATAACGTATTTAAGTCTGTACTGTTATCACAATTGTAATTTTCATTATTCTTTGATTATATGTATCGTAAATTAATTCTGCAGAATATAAGCAATTACTTTTAGTTCCTAAAACACTTTCATAACTAATTTAAGTCTGTGCTGTTATCGTTATTGTAATTTTCATTATTCTTTGATTCTATGTATTGTAAATTAATTCTGCAGAATATAAGCAACAACTTTTAGTTCCTAAAACACTTTCATAACTAATTTAGGTCTGTGCTGTTATCACAATTGTAATTTTCATTATTCTATGATTATAAGATGTATTGTAAATTAATTTACAAGAATATAAGGAATAACTTTTAGTTTCTAAGCATTTTCATAAGGTATTTAAGTCTGTGCTGTTATCGTTATTGTAATTTTCATTATTCTTTTATTATATGTATTGTAAATTAATTTAACAGAATATACGCAATAACTTTTAGTTCCTAAAACACTTTCATAACTAATTTAGGTCTGTACTGTTATCGGAATTGTAGTTTTCATTATTCTTTGATGAGAAGATGTATTGTAAATTAATTTTTCAGAATATAGGTAATAGCTTTTAGTTTCTAAGACATTTTCACAACGTATTTATGTCTGTGCTGTTATCGTTAATGCAATTTTCATTATTCTTTGATTATACGTATTGTAAATTAATTCTGCAGAATATAAGCAATAACTTTTAGTTCCTAAAACACTGTCATAACTAATTTAGGTCTGTACTGTTATCGGAATTGTAGTTTTCATTATTCTTTGATGATAAGATGTATTGTAAATTAATTTACAAGAATATAAGCAATAACTTTTAGTTTCTAAAACATTTTCATAACGTATTTAGGTCTGTGCTGTTATCGGAATTGTAGTTTTCATTATTCTTTGATTATATGTATTGTAAATTAATTCTGCAGAATATAAGCAATAACTTTTAGTTCCTAAAACACTTTCATAACTAATTTAGGTCTGTGCTGTTATCACAATTGTAATTTTCATTATTCTATGATTATAAGATGTATTGTAAATTAATTTAAAAGAATATACGCAATAACTTTTAGTTCCTAAAACACTTTCATAACTAATTTAGGTCTGTACTGTTATCGGAATTGTAGTTTTCATTATTCTTTGATTATAAGATGTATTGTAAATTAATTTACAAGAATATAAGCAATAACTTTTAGTTTCTAAGCATTTTCATAAGGTATTTAAGTCTGTGCTGTTATCGTTATTGTAATTTTCATTATTCTTTGATTCTATGTATTGTAAATTAATTCTGCAGAATACAAGCAATAACTTTTAGTTCCTAAAACACTTTCATAACTAATTTATGTCTGTACTGTTATCGGTATTGTAGTTTTCATTATTCTTTGATTATACGTATTGTAAATTAATTTAAAAGAATATACGCAATAACTTTTAGTTCCTAAAACACTTTCATAACTAATTTAGGTCTGTACTGTTATCGTTATTGCAATTTTCATTATTCTTTGATTATATGTATTGTAAATTAATTCTGCAGAATATAAGCACTCACTTTTAGTTTCTAAGACATTTTCACAACGTATTTATGTCTGTGCTGTTATCACAATTGTAATTTTCATTATTCTTTGATTATATGTATGGTAAATTAATTCTGCAGAATATAAGCAATAACTTTTAGTTCCTAAAACACTTTCATAACTAATTTAAGTCTGTACTGTTATCAGTATTGTAGTTTTCATTATTCTTTGATTATACGTATTGTAAATTAATTTATAAGAATATACGCAATAACTTTTAGTTCCTAAAACACTTTCATAACTAATTTAGGTCTGTGCTGTTATCACAATTGTAATTTTCATTATTCTATGATTATAAGATGTATTGTAAATTAATTTACAAGAATATAAGCAATAACTTTTAGTTCCTAAAACACTTTCATAACGTATTTAAGTCTGTACTGTTATCACAATTGTAATTTTCATTATTCTTTGATTATATGTATCGTAAATTAATTCTGCAGAATATAAGCAATTACTTTTAGTTCCTAAAACACTTTCATAACTAATTTAAGTCTGTGCTGTTATCGTTATTGTAATTTTCATTATTCTTTGATTCTATGTATTGTAAATTAATTCTGCAGAATATAAGCAACAACTTTTAGTTCCTAAAACACTTTCATAACTAATTTAGGTCTGTGCTGTTATCACAATTGTAATTTTCATTATTCTATGATTATAAGATGTATTGTAAATTAATTTATAAGAGTATACGCAATAACTTTTAGTTCCTAAAACACTTTCATAACGTATTTAGGTCTGTGCTGTTATCACAATTGTAATTTTCATTATTCTATGATTATAAGATGTATTGTAAATTAATTTAAAAGAATATACGCAGTAACTTTTAGTTTCTAAAACACTTTCATAACTTATTTAGGTCTGTGCTGTTATCAGTATCGTAGTTTTCATTATTCTTTGATTATACGTATTGTAAATTAATTTAAAAGAGTATACGCAATAACTTTTACTTCCTAAAACACTTTCATAACGTATTTAGGTCTGTGCTGTTATCGGTATTGTAGTTTTCATTATTCTTTGATGATAAGAAGTATTGTAAATTAATTTACAAGAATATAAGCAATAACTTTTAGTTCCTAAAACACTTTCATAACGTATTTATGTCTGTGCTGTTATCGGTATTGTAGTTTTCATTATTCTTTGATGATAAGAAGTATTGTAAATTAATTTACAAGAATATAAGCAATAACTTTTATTTCCTAAAACACTTTCATAACGTATTTAAGTCTGTGCTGTTATCGGAATTGTAGTTTTCATTATTCTTTGATTATACGTATTGTAAGTTAATTTAAAAGAATATACGCAATAACTTTTACTTCCTAAAACACTTTCATAACGTATTTAGGTCTGCGCTGTTATCAGTATTGTAGTTTTCATTATTCTTTGATGATAAGATGAATTGTAAATTAATTTACAAGAATATAAGCAATAACTTTTATTTCCTAAAACACTTTCATAACGTATTTAAGTCTGTGCTGTTATCGGAATTGTAGTTTTCATTATTCTTTGATTATACGTATTGTAAATTAATTTAAAAGAATATACCCAAAAACTTTTACTTCCTAAAATTCTTTCATAACGTATTTAGGTCTGTGCTGTTATCGGAATTGCAGTTTTGATTATTCTTTGATTATAAGATGTATTTCAATTTAATTAAGAAGAATATAAGCAATAACTTTTAGTTTCTAAAACATTTTTATAACGTATTTAGGTCTGTGCTATTATCACAATTGTAATTTTCATTATTCTTTGATTATATGTATTGTAAATTAATTTAAAAGAGTATACGCAATAACTTTTAGTTTCTAAAACACTTTCATAACGTATTTAGGTCTGTGCTGTTATCAGAATTGTAGTTTTCATTATTCTTTGATTATATGTATTGTAAATTAATTTAAAAGAGTATACGCAATAACTTTTAGTTTCTAAAACACTTTCATAACGTATGTAGGTCTGTGCTGGTATCGTTATTGCAATTTTCATTATTCTATGATTATAAGATGTATTGTAAATTAATTTACAAGAATATAAGCAATAACTCTTAGTTTCTAAAACACTTTCATAACGTATTTAGGTCTGTGCTGTTATCGGGATTGTAGTTTTCATTATTCTTTGATTATACGTATTGTAAATTAATTTAAAAGAATATACGCAATAACTTTTACTTCCTAAAACACTTTCATAACGTATTTAGGTCTGTGCTGTTATCGGAATTGTAGTTTTCATTATTCTTTGATTATATGTATTGTAAATTAATTTAAAAGAGTATACGCAATAACTTTTAGTTTCTAAAACACTTTCATAACGTATTTAGGTCTGTGCTATTATCGTTATTGCAATTTTCATTATTCTATGATTATAAGATGTATTGTAAATTAATTGACAAGAATATAAGCAGTATCTTTTAGTTTCTAAAACACTTTCATAAGGTATGTAGGTCTGTGCTGTTATCGTTATTGCAATTTTCATTATTCTATGATTATAGGATGTATTGTAAATTAATTTACAAGAATATAAGCAATAACTCTTAGTTTCTAAAACACTTTCATAACGTATTTAGGTCTGTGCTATTATCGTTATTGTAATTTTCATTATTCTTTGAGTTTAAGATGTATTTCAAATTAATTTACAAGAATATAAGCAATAACTTTTAGTTTCTAATACATTTTCGTAACGTATTTAAGACTGTGCTGTTATCGTTATTGTAATTTTCATTATTCTTTTATTATAAGATGTATTGTAAATTAATTTAGAAGAATAAAAGCAATAACTGTTGGAGATGTCGTGGCAAACAGACTGGATATAAGTAAAGTATAAATGTTTAATTTAACAAATTAATAATTAATAATTATTATTAACGTGAAGTGATAATAACAGTCATAATACCTTAATAACAGTCATCCCAGTCTATGTGAAACATGCAGTACACCTTTAACTATCAATCACATCATCCTCGAATGCAGGAAGTATATGTATGTTTATTGGAGGGCCTATTTAATCGACCAACTACTTTATCGTCCGCGATGGTAAAGCACATGTAGAACATAATTTAACCGCAGAGGGCGTAGGGGCCACAGTTCATTATGTATACAATGTATGTATCCGAGCATTTAAATAAAATTTACAACCTTTCGCAAAATCATGTTTTGGAAAATTCTTGAATATCATGTCACAAATCCAGGAATGAGTGAAATGGGATACATCCTCGCAAATTATACACATTAATAAATTTATTCCAAATGTTGCTTAGTCGATACATACTCCATTCGATACGAGTACTCTTTTCCCCGATATCTACATACATATAATTGCAATGGCACGTATCGATACCAAAAGTACTCGGTATCGAAACAAAGGTATCGAGTTTATACTCGTATTGTATCGATTCATCTTTGCAAATGCTATTAGTTTAGGAACGACAAACTAAATAGTTGCGAGTGTAAAATAAATATTTCTGTGGTGGCGGTTAATATGTTTTGATTTAATTGCTTTGTACTAATTAGTTTGATCAATTTTATACATATAGTAGCACTAAATTATGAAATTTTAAATTACGTGCTTGCCCACACGTGTAAAGTGGACATTCATACTTATAAATGCCGAATAAGGACAAGTATTAACTATTCGAATGGACTATAAATCATTAACAGGGGCTAACACAGGTTTTTCATTAGAATGGCAAATTCGAGCAACGATAGAATTGTTGTTTTAATAGACATGGATTGTTTCTTTTGCCAAGTAGAAACAAAACTGCAGCCTAAGTATGCTGGAAAGCCACTTGCCGTTGTACAATATAATCAGTGGCAGTTAGGAGGGTAAGATATTTTAGTTAGCATAGATTCGTGAACGTTAATCATAATACTCCAAGTATTACAAGTGTATCTTCAAATTAATAAAACGTTAATGTGTCCATTAGAATAATTGCTGTTAATTACGAAGCTAGAGAATATGGCGTTACAAGACACATGAGAGGCGAGGAAGCAAAAGAAAAGTGCCCACATATTGTTCTAGCTAGTGTACCGTGCCTTCGTGGAAAAGCAGACACATCAAGGTGCATCAAGCAATTATGAAAAAAATTCTTTCGCTATACGAATATAATTTAAACAAGAAATGATTATTATAGATATAGAAGTGCAGGGCGAGATGTTATCGATGTTATAAGAAAGCATTGTAATATAATAGAGCGTGCTAGCGTGGACGAGGCCTATTTAGATATTACTGACATAGTTGAGAAAAGAATGTCGACAAATTCTATTTCTTTAGGACAGCTAACAGCAAAACTTTCAAATACATTTGTCGTGGGATATTCGGAAGTTGGAAAAAACGATGAGGGTAAGGAAAGAAATATAAACTTCTCTGCTATGGATGAATTTACATAAAATATTATCATTTGTCATGAATTCAGAAGAGAGAAGCAGAGGCACGGCAACCTGGATAACGAATAATTTTGAAGAATTTGAAAATATACAAGCTCAAAGACTTGCAATCTCAGCGGTAATAGTCGAAGAACTGAGAGCCGACATATTTGATCAAACAGGATTTAGATGCTCCGCTGGTATCGCACAGAATAAGGTATAGAGTAAGCAGGGAAGACTAATTGAAGGGAAATATAATTTGATAAAACATTTTAATATCGCATACTTTTAGATATTAGCCAAATTAGCCTGCGGATTGCATAAACCAAACAGGCAAACCATATTACCTGCAAACGCAGTACCATTGCTTTATTCAACATTGCCAGTTAAAAAAGTACGAAACCTTGGTGGGAAGTTTGGCGATGTTGTTATTGAATCTCTTAATTGCAATGTGATGGGCGACTTAGTGCAATACTCACTGGAATATTTGCAGAAGCGTTTCGACGATAAAACGGGGTATGTGCGCAAAAATATACTATTGAATACTTGAAAAACGGAAATACGTTACATTCTTTTAAATTGGTCGTTAGGGCATAAGGCTCTTTAATGAATACGTTATTGATACATCTTTTCAGATGCTGGTTGTATAATATTGCGAGAGGAATAGACAACGAGCCAGTTACTATGAGACTCGTGTCGAAATCAATCGGGGCATGCAAAAAGTTTCCAGGGAAGCAAGCTATTACTTCATTGGATGTGGTAATAATGCTGGCGCTAAATTCTGTAGAAAGACAAGATTGTTAAATGTACGTGGATAAAATATGTATTGTTTTCCTTACAGTTAAAACATTGGGTCGGTGAATTGTCCGCAGAAGTTTGCGAACGACTTGAGCAAGATCTTGAAGAGAATGAGCGACGCGCGACATTGGTCACAGTATGCTACCATTATTATCAAAACAAGAGTACTGTATCTCAATCTCGTTCGTACACATTAAATTCGTACAAAGCAGAGAAGATGGCAATTCGTTGCGTGGAAATTATATCTAAATCAACCCAATGTCCGATAGCGTATATAGGCGTATCAGCTGGCAAATTTATCCCAATTAAAGGTAGTGAAAACTTTCGAAATTTTTTTAAAACGAGCAAGCCAGCGCGATGTCAGAAAGCAGAAGCACGCACAGCACATGATAATACCGAAGCAACGACAAACAATTTACAGATAAATAAAATTGCTAACACAGATCGTGGTAGTGAAGGATTAAATATCGTAACTAGTGAACTGAATGGTATCGGTCAGAATCCTAGGGTCAGTGCACAACTGAATGAACAAATGCCGAATATTAAAACGGATTTGTCGCCGACATCTAGGAGATTAGGTAGCTTAATTAATTCATTAAATGAACGAAATAGGAAAAAAGTATTTTACGAAAATAGAAGAAGTAACTGTAGTTTGAGTGATTTCGATCAAAACGATTTCAACGAATCATTTTTTATGAATGCTTTTAATTCCAAGAAGAGCAAGTTGAAAGATGCGCATTCGTACGATACTGAATCTATTGAAATAAATGACAATGAAAATGTTGACACGGAGTCTGAAGAGTTAAACTTAAATGCCACAAGGAAAGATGAGAGCAGCAACCGTGATGAAATGCTGGATTTAAATAAAAAAGGATGGCGTGATAAAGAAATTATAGATCACGAGGTCAATGCGAAACCGACTTGCTCAAATGTAAACAAAAATCAGACGAATAATAGAAACGATCCGCAGAATACTATACAGCTAAGAGAAATATTTCCAGATTTAAATAATATCGATCCCAGTGTGCTTGCATTCTTACCATTGGATTTGCAAGAGGAAGCAAAATTGTACATGAAAATCGAAAATAAAAAACAGAATGTGAAAGAAAGTGTAATAAAATTATCAAAGGGAAAAAGCAAATCTAAAAAGAGTACATCAACAACGAGAAGGAAGAATGATATTTCTAATTTTTTAGTAAAAAGAAATTCTGCATCTGATTCTATTGAAACGCCTTCTAAACAATGTTCGCAATGTTATCAAATGATACCCCTGCTAAGGTACCAGGAGCATTGCGATTTTCATGTGGCTGAAAGCCTGCAAAGAGAATTAAGCAGTTCAGTAGTATAAACAGAAAATATAAAGAGAAAACTTGGCATAGATAATATGGATGGAACATCTGAAACGTCCATCGGATGCAGATATTTTAAATATTAATGACAATCGTAAGCTTCTAACGTTGTTGCTCTCTTCAGTAAACTAAACCATGCAATTGGTGTGAAATTTGTTATAATTGTTGAAAAATCACGTACATGTATAATTAATATTTAAGAGTCGATTTGTGCTTAAACAGTCGAGTTTCGCGAATTCTGATCTCATGCTCTCTTTATACATTCTCATTGAATCTTGAAACGTGGAAATGGTTGTTCTTATTGCCTCATTAGATGCTTTAAGTAATTGCAATGCTATGAAGGAGTACGTAACAACGTAAGAAGAAACCGATAAGTATTTTCAATAACGTTCAGAGGTACTGCAAACTGTTACCTTCATGCTTGTCGATTTCTTCTTTTTCGATCGCTTGTATTAATTGGCGTACGAGGTTCAGCAGTTTTAGCTGGCCTCCTGATAATATATTTAACGATGATATTTTACCGAATCTCCTTTCGTGTTTTTTTATATATGTATCTAATTTAGACGCAGCTCCCTCTTCAGACTTTCCGTGTATTGCGATTTTATTGTAGCGCACATTTTCATGCATCGTCCCAATTTGAACATTATTCTCCATAAAAATATGAATCTCAAGAGATTACTCTTTTGTTTTATAAATGAAATTGTAGTCATCATTTAGAAAGAATAAACAAATTAATTGCCGGCGTAGAATGTACATTATAAAAATATTTATTTATATAAAAAATTTTAATAAAAATTCACACGTACTTTGAATGTAGCAATCTCCTTGTTCAACTTCAAGTAGTGTTGCATCCTTTTTTCCATACAATATCCCTCAGGTATGATCCTATCATAGGATTACTGATCATATTCTCGATAATATTCTTAAACCCTAATTGACTGGCCAATATATATTTACATTCTATGTCTGATAACTCCGAAATTAAAATTTTCATGTTATCGGTCATAGTATGCGTGATACTCTTTTCTAGCCTGTATCTGTAATAGACAACTTATTATTTGAAAATCGTGACAAATTTCGGTGGAGAAGTGAATATTTTTTCAAACGGTAATATAACTTGCCTGCGCGCACAATCTCGTACCAAACTAGGTGTTAACTGATTTACAGCTATGAAGTCTTTTAAATACTTCGTTTCGCCGTTCAACATACAATGATTGTACAGCAAGTTAGCCCAATCCACGTGATGATTGTACGCATGCACGATAATAAGGGTTTGAGAAAAGCTCAAGCTCTGGCACAGTACTTTGTCGATATCCTCAGATTTTAAATTGAGTATGCATATAACTTGCTGATTGTGAGTCACCGTATTAAATAGTGAGAGTTGAAGAGCAACTAGTTGCACTTGATTCGAGCACTGGCTGGCAAGATTTAATTTATTGGCCTGAAAAATACATGTTCATGTTAAAAAGGAAAACAAGTTTTTACCAAAGTGATAGTTTAGAACTATATCTTACTTGCAAATAATATTGCGTTGCGTGAGTGTAATTAACTACAGCTAATTGCAACTGTTTTTGAATATTTTCTGTTTTGGTGAATTTTATCTCTATCTGATTGATGCTTTGCAATTTTCCCTGTTCCTTTGCTGCATCTAATATAATGGCTCTGATTACATCTTTCGCTTCGTTTTCCCACATGAGGGCAATATCGTAATATAATCGAAAGTGTAATGCCACTAAGGTAAACAGGTCCTTATTCTCAGGACAATGCTTTCTCAGGAATTCCAAAAGTGCCGTTTTTAAACCGGTTACCTGTAATGTATACATACATATACAATACATTATATGTATTTAATCTATTATGGTATTTGCGTGTATTTTGAGAAATAATGAGAAAGACCTTATCCAATCCTTTTCCAAGTAAGAATTCAAATTGATCGTTTTCTTTCAGTATTTGAAATATATAATTCATTTCTGTAAAACGGCCAACGCCTGTGATGAGACGCACCTAGAACCATCCAATAAATATTATACAACTTTTATTTGTCAAAGCATGGAAATACGAAGCTTAGTTTTCGTAAAGGACGTACCAATAGTGTCCAATATTTAAGACTTTGTAAAACGTTTGCAAGGTTTTGACATTTACGTAATACCGACGCTATTCCCTCCATATTACAGGAAGTTGTGAAACAATCGTGAGCTCGTGTTAATAATTCAACAATTGTCTTCAAAGTCGGCACTAAATAATGCAATAATGTTATATGACTTTTAAATGTATTGAGGAAATGTAATTTAGGCGATAATTATATTTTATTATAATACCGTTTCTTTTTTCGCTATGGGAATGGCCAAGCAATTTATTTGCAGTTTTCAAAAGTTGCCAGCCAAGCAGTGACATGTCACTGCATAATTCCATAATAACACGAAAATGTGTGTTTAATGAGTAGCCCCATAAGCAAATATTATCGTCGTATCCACCTACAACAATCGAATATTTATTATGATCGTGTATAATAGTTCCACCGTACGTTTAAAAATCGCGTCATCGGGTACCTTCTACACAGCGAGTAATGCTTTTCGTAATATTTTCAGCTAAAAACCTTGCAATAGTATCGTTGTTGATTTTATACGCGATAATTATATCATTAATAACTTCGGGTTTATCCTTAATATCAGTTTCGGTAACTTCTTGTAGAAATTGAATGGGATTATTCAACATTAGTAATAGTTGATAACTTTTCTCCAGTTGCATCGCTAATTTATAACATAAGACAACCCTGTGGCATACGTCTAAACCGTGCTCCAAAATGTCCAGCGATTTTTGTAAAACTGTCAAGCATTCCGCTTGCATTTTATGAACGTTTTCATCCCTTGATTTACTTATTTCGCTCATGCTGGTCGAAGTGAGTACTGAAACGGATACATTGTTAAAGAATAAATGATTTGAATGAAATTATTACAGACAAAAATGAGACTGTAGAAATACATGAGGAGGACGAAGAGAATCTTTGCAAACCGCGATTCTTTAAGGCACAGTATTTTTGCTGCTTGTACTTGTTTATTTTCAAGAGATTTTGCTGTTCAACAGTTAAATCATTAGGTGAAATCTCGCCTTCTGCCAAAGTCAAACATAGTATCAGGATTTGCAAATCCTGCAAATAAAGGAGATGTTTATAAAAAGGAAACATGCTAGTTGAAATTCCACGAAACTTGCCTTATGTTTGTAGTTAAAAATTGTACTTATTCTTAACGCGGTATCCAATTTATTTAAATCGATTAATTTATTAATTAAACTTTCAGTCGCATTTCTCTCGTACTCGTTATTTAATGTGTAGCCAAATTTTAGTTCGTTCAATCCTGATAATAATTCTGTTTTCAATTTATTGAAGATATGAGGACCACTATCTAATTGTACATTTTCGGGACCAGCTAGTATACACGACTTCCACATTGCCATTTCCAATGTGTCAATGTTTTGCTGTTCTGTTTCAACATTTTTTAATGTCTCATACGCAAGCCTCAATATTTCGTATCTGTAAAAACGTGTATTTGCTATTTACTGAAACTTCTTCCATATGTGCACCGATAGCTAAGATTGAAGTGATGTACCTTTCTTTGTGCGAAGTAACTTTTTCCGCATGTTCGATAAAAAATTCTGCTGCTTTCTCATACGGAACTTTGCACGTTTTAAAACTGAACGCGCATTCGTTCCAAAAGTTGTCCTCAATTTTACCATTTCCTTGCATGCAACGTTTAAATTTACTTCGATACTACGAAGATTATCATATAAATCAGATGTATAAATAAAGAAACGGAAAATATAACAAAGATACTCATATGACGAAAAAGTAAGTACCTTGGCTAAGATGATTTCAGATGAATTTAATTCAGCTACGTTCGACAATTGCAGTGCACTATCATAATCTTCACCCCTTAGTAAATCGTTAATGCATCTCTGAACTTCTGCATCGAAATTGTGTACGCTGTCTGATATTGTAAATGCCGCAAAGTTTAATGTAACATTAGTCTTCTGAAGGATTTTTGTAGCTTTTAGGAAGGACTGAAATTTCGGAACTAAAACTGTAACATACAAAGATATTAGATCGCAAGTAATATTACTGAAACTGTAGTGAAATATAATGCTATGTAAATGAACAACACCTGGAAAATGCGTATGCAAATTGCACCTTACTAGAAGTTCAAGGAACTTTATTTGCGAGTGAGTACTCTTTAGAACACGTGCGAGCGTTGTAATAAGGCATTGAACTGTTACTATCATGACCCAATGCAAATTATTTAAATACGAAGTGTCAGAGCGATCCCAATCCATTGTTTTCTGAGAAACGTACAACTATTATGTCGCCTTATCTTTCAGGTATTAAATATTTGGAAGATAAAACTATAACACGTACATTACATTTCAGATTCGAACAGTGCATTTTGAAATCCAGCAAATTTTGTTGGCTTCCTTTGAAATCTCCATAGACCGTCGATTGCGCGAGAAATTCGAAAAATAAATTGAAGGGATTTTCCTATAATCGAATAATGTCAGAGAAACAATGGCTATACTTGTTGTACAGGTCAAAAATACTTACAGGCATAAAAATTTTGTATGCTTCACTAAGGACATTAATGTATTCGTGCAACACCATTTCATTCAACAAATTGGAAACTTGATTCGCTGTCCATATTTGCTGTTCCAAACATTCTTTGTATTTAGAAAGGATTTCTTCATTGGCTGCGGATATAACAATCCACGAGTAACAGAATGCCGCAGTTGAGGATGGCTGCAAAATTTATTCACAGCAAGGAAATGTTTTAAACTTAATAAGGCATGAAGATACTGACATTTCTAATACCTCGTAACAGGTCGCTAACACCGTGAGGAAAGGTCTGAAAGTTATCCTGGACGAATTGATTAAAGCACCAGGTGGATCCGGACTCTGATGGCATTTCAGAATGATCATCCATAAATCGTCTTCTGCAGAACAAATACTATCGCTTCCAGCATATTCACAAATACTGTGACAATCAGAAGTGCTTGCAGAGTCCGCTGATACCGGCGAACCAGAAACGGGAGAACCCTGTTTCACAACAAAATAATGTAATGTCCGATGCAAACCATTGTACAAATATGTATAATATTAAGTTCACCTACAGTTTGTTTAACACCAATTTTATAATAAAGCGACTGCCTAACGTCACGTGACTTTAATTTTTCGTCACTGTATGTAGTTAAGTGAGACTTTGTAAGTTCCGCATTATTTAAACAAGTTAATAAATGTTCCCTCAAAACTGTATCCTCAAAGTGTTTGGCATTCTCCAATACCTAATAGCGGTAAAATATGTGATTTATTTATTATCTTATGCGTTAATTAATTGACTACTAGTCGAATGATTACCTGATTCAACGGGTATGTAAAGATATGGCCAACTAGTACGAATTCGAACCAGAGATTTTGGCTGGCTAAAAGTTTTAGTAGACCGGCAGGCAAAGGAAAGTTGTGCACTCTCGCAAATCTTACGATAATATCCCATATTTTTAATACATTTACAAACTGTTCACTATTCTCAGGTAAACTGTCGGTAGAACTTTTTTGCAAGCTGCTTTCAAGGTAGGACATTACAGTTTTCAAATCGTCTTCATTTTTATACACTACATTTTCTAATAAATTTCCTGTAAACGTAGCATCGTAAGATAGCTGAGATTTACGAATATTTACCAAATATTCAACGAACATATTTACCAATAGGAACATTGATCTCGTCTTGTACGTAATTTGCTGCTGTTACGTGAAGTCTCAAATTTTCCGAATCGATACCTAACATTTCAATGAAGGAAATACATGTACATAACATTTCTGGTTTATCCAAATTTCGCAATGCAAGAATATGCGCATACAGAGCAGCTTTACGTTTCCTGGAAGCAATTGAAGATGAAAGTATGACGCATTCTGAAGGACGAAATGTACGATATTGCATAATTTTTGTTTACCTTCTAGAAGAAACATTTCCAAGCAGTTTTCCCTGAGAATTCGTTAAGCTAAATATAGCCATATTCGGTCGGGCTTCCTTCAGATAATATTCATACGTTAATGCTTCGATATATCCGTACTTCTTCACGAGCGATTCATTGGAAAAGTGTGGCATTGGTTCATTATTGAAGCGCCATTTATATAATTGCTTTACATTCAGATTTTTGTAACCATCCAATAGTTCGTACATTGTAACTTCCTTCTTTGGCTTGTTTTCTATGATGCATTGAAGAATTGGGACGCGCTTCAATGCATCCTGAAGAACTTCGTGCGAAATATTGTAGGCACCTAATTGCAAACCATCCCTATTCGTAAATATATTCTTTAGTGTATTCTCTTTTACTTGAGTATTTTCATTCTGATTATCCTGTGTAGTTTCTTCAGATAAATATGAAAATATTAACGCTAAAACTATCAAATAATTTTGCTTTAGATATTCGTTAACATCGTCAGAAAGATAGGAAATCGTTTGAAAAATTCCTTCCACTAACACATTGTGAAATTGCTCTTGACTCTCGCACATTTTTCTTAATGCATCGTACAATTGAGCAATTTCAGTTTTGTCTTGCCGAGCATCTGTTTGATTCAGGCAATATGCAAGGCACAATTCTTTATCAGTTCCCTTGAGGAATTCTGCCCTACTAATCTCGCATGGTCTATGCGACAATATTGTATCGAATTCTGATACTGTCATTGAACTGGCGAAGATACGAGCTAATATTATCTTGAAGTCTTTTCGTTCGTTCTGCGTCAATATTCCGTGTCTAAACATTATATTATAGGAGAAACGAATAAGTAAATAAGTTTTGATATCATCTGCATTAGGGTTTCATAAACCTCTAATAAGCACACATACCTACACAAATGATTTTTAGTTAGCTCCTTTACGAGAGCACTGGCATTTGACGTATCGACAGCTTCGACCATACTCGGCACTATATCTAACGTAGTGAACAAAACCTTGTGCTTTTCGTTAATATCATTCGATTCTCCTATCGTATTGCTACCGTAGAACGAGTCGATCCAAAATTTTAGCATCTCGATCATATTATTCGACAGCAGGTAGTCCCAGAGGACAACACTCTTTATGCCTACCAAAAGTGTTTGATCATTCACAGAAAAGTATAATTCAGTGCATAATGCTTGTTTCACGATCTCTGGTAGTTTCATAATAGCCCCTATAGATAAAGAAGTGCTTAGACCATCTTGAACCCTGAAAACATTATGCCTTTTGTTATCTCTCCTAAATAATTAAGCTCTATATTAACATATGCACTTACGTATACTTATTTTCGAATCGTACAATATTTTTTATTATGTTCCATGATTCGACGTGCGTGCTTTCGAAGCGTGCAACGCATATTAGATATTCGGATAAATAATTCCTTAACGCAGAGTCCTTGCAGTTCACACAAATCCCAAATATATGCTCCACTGGATTTTTGTTCTACACAAGACATACGTTTAATACAAAAAATTGCAAAAAATATTATTTGGTATTATTAATTCGATATACCATATTCTTTAAGATATGGGAAGCCCTAAAAATTTGCCGTTTCTTTAACAATTCTATAACCCAGGTCTCCACTTCTTTATTGAAATAATGCTGCGCATCTTCGATGGAACAGTTCCTTCTGGTAGCTAAACATTTGTAAGCGAGATTGATGTGAGTGCCTTTGACAGATGCTTCTCGCACTAATTCTCTGTCTCCTAGTATACGCCAGCCGGACCAAACAGCTGCGGCTTCTCCGGTGAAGCATTCGACCGGAACGCCTCCCACTGTTGTTCTTTCTGACATTCTTATTATTATATAATTATTATTATAGCTTATTATTATAGCATGCCACCCTGTTCTCCTGAAACAACATTGCAATATAAAGTCGATACGTTACATAATTTTGAAAAATATTTAGAATATGAAATAATACTATAATGATTTCAACACGGAGTGCAACACTATTTTATCGCTAACTACTTAACATATAAACTACAAAGACAGATAAGGTTAACGCATTAGATTAAGATTTGTAAACACCAATACACTGTAAGAAAGAAACGGAAGTTCGTACCTGTTATTGTACAAATACGGTACGAATGTAACGCATGAAAGGGCATTTCTTCTGTATAGAAAACGACCACGGATCACTAGCGATCCGTGAAAGAGATAAACATGATTTGACGTCTCATCAACGTAAAATGTCAAACTTGGTTAGGTTAGGTGCATGTGTTGTTTAGCAGAGACCCTCTAAATAGAGTCACGGAATCACATCTGAGTTAGGTCGATGGACGCCATTTTTCGTCAGAGGCGGTAAAATACGAACGGCAATGTATAGTCGCGGTATACATATGTATATGTATGTATGTACAGCATTGCTTGAATTTGAACATTATTTTAGAAAAATAACTGCTAGAAGCTGTACCAGTTCACCACATAAAGGGTATATTATGAAAGCGTGAAAATTACGTTTGCAATTATACGTTGCAACTCAATTACATTGACGATTGCACCAATTAGCAGTTGAACTGATTCAAAAGTTTCAATTATCTGTACCTGGTTGTAGTATAGCGTAAATCAGATGTACATGTATTTGATTTTGCTTGCATCAGGCTCTTTGTATCACTTCCATATAACGTTGTATTTATCGCTACGATATCGCCATTTATGATGATATTGTTTAGAGAGTCTCTATTATTTAGAAAATATCTCTGCTATTAGGATATAGTGAAATAGGTGCACTCCTCGTCGATAGATGGTGCTGAGTGCAGATAGGCAGGGGATTCCCCTAATTTGTGCGGGAATTTCGATTTCCTTTACTGGAGGATGACTTTTACTATGAATTGCATTCGAATGATGTGCGATTTTATTAGAATTCGTTTCGTAATGTTCTCTTCTACAAGCGTAATACCATTAACGAAACAATTGATAGGTCATTACACAACAGCGGTTCTGAGGAAACTTAAATACGCCAATGATGTTTTAAGTATCTGGAAGAGACAGTATAGCTTTTTACAGTGATCCATAGATCTTTAAGATTCGTCATTCTCGATCATTTTAATGTTGATAACTCACATTTCCAAACGTGGATAATGATAGATCGACAATCCTGCCGGCGCTAATTTTTGCCGGGCTATTTGATATTGCAATTATTAAAATAATACCCTGCACTGTTTTTGCGGGCAAACGATACCAGTCGATCATGAAACAGGATAATCCGATGCTACCAGTCTGAGATGCATGGAAACGAGTGCAATTCCATAAATATGTAAAAAAAAGAATAGTGTAAGCTAAATATACATATATGTATGTATTAACTGATTGATTGATTTTATGTCATACGTTTTTTGTTCTTATTTTACAAAGCATTTAAATTGACATACCTTCTTAAACATTTAAAAATTGATTGATGACGCTATGAGCGATTCATCGATAAGTGGCAATATTTTTTAAACACGTTTAAGAAATGCAAAAAGGCATACCTTTTCCATGAGAAGTTCTCCAATGTAGCACAGTATAAATATGTTGAACGTTAAAGATATCAGCAGCATCGTGTACGTTGTAAGGCTAATAGCATTACTTTGCTGCCAATCCTGTTATAAACAATGAAATGATAAATCTGCAGAATTGGATATTAAGTATGATAGAAAGGCGTGAAGAGAAGAAACGGACAACTATACAGTAGTATTCGAGTAGACATATCATAAAAGTGGAACCAACGAATTCTAGGAAGCAAACTTCCTGCAATACTGTCTCTAGCGTTTCCGAGAATCTGCAATTAAATAATCTGCATACAACACCAACTCTACACTGTTAATATGCGTTTGGCGTACCTTAAGATTCGCAAATGATGCTCGACAATTTCTATCAGTCGCCCGTTCACATCGGATACCCCTTTCGCATATTTGCCATCAATAAGATCGTTCAGTCGAGACTTAACAATATCAATCTGTCCACAAGCGTGCGTGGCGAAAAGTGCGGCTAATCCGCAAGCGCCTGCCGTTACGGAGTACATCACGAATCCGCACATGCAATGAACGAAGTACACACATTCGTAAATCGGACTGCTTTGAACGTCGTACAGGGCACTGTACGTGGGATAGACGAGCGGCTTGATCGTGCGATTATACTCGTCGGTGATCGTGCCGATCGCGTACTGTAGAATCGTATGATAAATCGTGCCGCCGGTGTACATGAACACGGCGCAGATTATCGTCAGATTTCGGCCCATTTGTCCGTACTTTAGCATTATCTCGCGATCCACGCGTAATTCCACCTGCCACATTCCAGTTTCCGGTTTATCTCGCCTACCTAGGAGTGGTTCCCGTGTCATTGAAAATAGTGGGCCACAAGTGCCACTGATTTTCAACTATTCTTTGGCCCGCTAATTAATCTCTATCAATCTCTAGCTTCACAGATCGTCGCCGACACTGACCTGCTTCCAATCGGTCTGCACTTGGTTGATGCAGTCCTCGATTTTCGGCCTCCGCGTAGCGAGAGCCCAGTGTTTCATCAACGACGTCAAACAGAAGCTTAGCAAACCTGACAATTTCAATCTTATTATCATATCCTTCTCTTCGTACATGATATGCAAAACGCATGGTATTATCGCGAAGAATAACACCGAACTGCTCCATACGATCACGGCTTTTGGTAATAGCCTCGCAGCACCCCTTAGTTTCTCTGGCCAAATGCCGATAGATTTTAATATCCACTTGCTGTACTTGGCTACGCGATAAATGTCGCGTTTGTAGTTACGATTTCGCGGCTTGCGATCGCTCTGATCTCGTACGGGGAGATGCATGTTCGCGGACAGTTCGGAAACGACTGTTTACTATCAGTGACCGGCTGCATCGATTGCAAGCTCATGGAGTTTGCGCTTGCAATATTGCGCGCGTGCATTCCTCGCGGTTGTTTGTAATCGATTACTACCCGCCAGAGAGGGGAACATTTTTAATTACGGTGGAAAGCGAGCGGCTGTGATATACAGTCTACCGTTCAGTCTGAGAACGAGTAGTACAGGTCAATGGATGGCGATCAGTGTAAAAGTGCGCTATGATTGCAAGCTCTTGTTACGAAGATGTAATGCCTTTACGTGTACTTTCGTTCGAAGTGTACGCAAATGGTATAATCAATAATAGGGAATACAATAAGTTTGAAAAGGTTACATGATATTCGGTTGTACACGATTAAATTGAGAAAGCTAAAACATTATTTGATTGAAAGAATAGTTGTTTGTACCACCTACTCTGTAATTTTAATTGTATCGCGTTCAGACAGATAACTGATTATATTTAGAGACAATTTTCAGCCACGAAATTTCCATTTAGAAAGGGCTAACAACCCCGTTCTTTACGCAGGCGTAGCCCTGCCTACGGGGGTGGCTCCTACAGTTCGTTGGCTATGGTAGGACGCATGTGTCTTTCGTGTTTACAGCCCCCACGGCGGAGGGCGGAATAAAGTTGACGACAGATTTTCGTACAGTTTTCTTTTTTTTTTTTTTTTTACATGCAAAGGGCATGCTGAATAATCACTCTTTAAAAATACAAACGGAGGGTGGCTTGCACTGTTTCTTGAAATTATTCGGAACCGTTTCGCTGCGTCCCGTTTTATGCAAAGTGGATATTTCAATTTTTCATGTCTAACTATTTAGTTTTCAAACAATTATTTTCTCAGCCTAATCTCATTTTTAAGCGCTCAACACGAATTTCTTATTAGAAATAACGAACTTTGCTTTATCTTTCTCGCCCCTTAAAGCTTAACGCAAATTTCATATTCCGATAACGAGCTGTAGATTATACTTCGAACAAAATTAATTACGTACAGACAGATTGCGAGTTTTCCATTCCCTTCAAGGACTACCTATCTTTTTCGTCACATGTCTGTCATCGTTCGCATCATGTTCAGGTAAACCACGGACGTCTTCAATATCTGTAAACCCGAAACGTCCGTTGAAACATTTCATTTACAAACAGATCTTTGAATCGATTCTTTTTTTAGGAACGTACAACGCCAAACGTGTTCAACGAAAGAAGAACTATTTTGCCAGCCGTGAGTTTCAACGGATACTTTGTGACAGCGAGCAGCAGAACGATGTCGCGAGCCTTTCTTCCGCGCAGGTTGTACCATTCCGTTTCGTACGAAGCCGTCGCGATTTCGTTACCCTGGTACAAATTCTCGTGTCGCAGTTTAATTTATCCCGACTAGGTTTAAGAATCGAGCGGGGAATGGTGAGTACCATTTGCAATTACCTGCTCGAGAAGAAGTTCTCCCACGTAGCAAAATATTAGCATGTTGAGCGTGAATGAAATCAGGAGAAAGATGTACGTCAACATAGCGACCGATTCGCTGCTTTTCCATTCCTAAAAGTCCTCAGCCTTTACAAACTTTTCAATTAGATTCTCTTTAATTTTGACGTCCTGGCCGGACCACCTAACGTGATCACCTCAACGCTGTCTTCGTTTATTAGTGGACCGATGAGATATTTGTTTGTCCCGGGTCAAGAAGGAATGATTGAAAACTTGCCTGAAAGTAGATGTACAAATTCAATAAACATTGCAGGACTTTCGAAATTAAATGATCTCTGACAAAAAGAATTTTAATCGGCCCATTAACGACGAAACCAATGAACGTAGTCACGTTAGGTGTCCTGTCCTGCATAAACTTCTCTATAATTTTCAATGTTTGTACCATCATGTAGCAATAGAGTAGCACGCATATGAGCAAGGTGGTCAGTATGACTTCCATCAAGAAGAATTCGCACATAGAGCTTTCGACCTCTCTTATGAACCTGCAATTTTACGGTCCATGTTCGAATGAACATGGTATCCAGCCGCGTTTCTATTGTTCATTCCGTATTAATCACTGTCCTACCTTACTATCTCCGCGTGATCTCTCGCGACGATTGCCAAACGATTTTCCAGACCATTCTCCTCCAAGCCTGCCCTATCCCTCGTTAAACTCTCCAGCCGCAGTACTTGTATTTTAATCTGTCCGTGGGCATGGGTGGTGAAGATCGTCGTCAAAGTGTACGCGACCATCATGATGGCACCTGTCACCGCAACGTAAACGCAGTGCATACAGTAAACGATCTCGTAATTCGGACTTTCCTGGACGTCGAAGAACGCCTCGTAGCCGGGGTAAGCGAGCGGCCTGACCGTAACGTTGCCGTTCTTCTTCGAGAGCAACGGCATCACGGTGTGATAAGACAGGCCGCTGGTGTACAAGAAGAATGCGTACACTTTGATGAAATTCCGACTCATCGTCGCTTGCCGGATCATAATGCCACGTAGCTGTTCGTCCTTCAACATCCTCCAGTCCCTTTTCACTTTCTCGATGCAACGTCCGAACGCTGAACACCTTATACCCAGGTTGCCGTACTTGAAGAGGGAGGATATGCAAAACATCAGCGGTCCGGAGAATTTAATTTTCATGTCCGTATCTTTCTCGTGGTAGAGAACGTAATAGCCGAACGGCACGATAACGAATTGCAATGTGCAGCAGCATATGAGGATCAACGCTATCGACGTTAGTCGTTCGAGCTTGTTCGTGCGGTTGTAGACGAAAGAGTGAAGGCCGAGGAGCTTGAGTGCCCAATGGCAAAATTGCAACGCGTATCGTACGTCGTTCTCGTAGCGATCGTTCAGCGGGGGATGGTCGGGGTTGCTGGACGACAGCATGCTGACGCCTCCAGTGCATAGCACCGACTGACCGCACCGAACGTTCGCAATATAATGTTGATGGGGGGGTGGATCGACCCCGCCGCAAGCGCGAATGTATGAGTGAACGAAACTCAACTTGCTGATCGATCCGAATGTTTTGTTGTAAGCCCAGTGGGAGGCTTGGAACCGATAGGCGATAGACTCGTCGCGCGGAGAAAGTGCTATGAAGAGACACTTCGATTTGCACCCGTTGCTTTTCTTCTATCGGATTCATCGATAAAGGAGGAAGGTAAATGATTGTTTTTTTTTTCTTTTTAGAATAACCCTTTCGATAGAGATTGTTGTGTTACATTTTAATAAAGCAATCCGGTTCTTTACCATAATCTTAATTAGCGATTTCACGTTGTGAGCGTTCGAAGCAGGCTCAAATACGCCAGCGACGATTTTAACACCTGCAACGAAGAGCATTCAATTGTAATAATCGTTGAGCAGCTAATATTGTTAAGTACTTACGCCGCAGAAGCTGCCCAGAGATAATTCCACGAGTTTCCCAGCTGTTAGTTTCATAGTGGAATTCGAGACAGAGAGTATCAGTATCAAACCTAGCGCGTTTTTCTCTGGCAAACGGTACCAGTCGATCATATAAGCTGCTAAACCGATTTCGCCACACTAAAACATTCAGGGAAAAGATGTGCGGGCTGCTCGTTTAATTCCAGATAAGACTAATCTACCAATATCCAAAGGAATAAATAAAATAGCTGAAATCTCTCAAGTAAAATACCTGTTCAGATAAAATTTCACCGATGTAACACAGGATGAAAATGTTGAACGTAAAAGATATGAGCAACGTGCAATAAGTCATTGTTCCTATAGCTTCGCTTTGCTCCCATTCCTAGAAAACTGACAAGGGAACATGACGGATACAATTTACTGGTACTCACTGTATGCGAATTAGAATAATCTCGTTACCGTGAGTAAATAGTATCCTAGGAAGCATATGTTCATCGTGCAGCCTACTAGTTCAACGAGGCATATCTCGTTTAGAAGTCCTTCGATTTGTGATATAAAACTGAAAATCGTTCACACTTGCCCATAGAGATCTCTAATAGATGTCTACGTATGAGCCATTTATAGGCTAAAGCGACTGAATCCACTTTTGCAATTTTTTAAAATTGCAATTCCACAACGATTGATTAATGATGCATTTTCTATATTGATATTTATCTTGTGGAGTTTATCGATTTGGCAAAAGGATAGCTAACATGCAGCGGCGCACAATAGCCTTGGCACAGGTCAGAATTTCATTTGTGTAAATTTCTGATGCGTGATCTTTTAGCAAATTTGTTTAAAAAGAGTAATTTCGGAGTTTAAAGTTGAAGTATAGCGCAATTCATTGTTCTTAAGTAGGTGGTCATCAAATACATATGTATAGATATGTCATACATATACATATGTATAGGCCACTAAATTTAGCCACTAACTTGGGGAACTCGTTTCATTTGTTCGTCATTTGTGTTATAGTATATTTAGAAAAAAAATAAGATGTCCTTTTCATCGATCGTAAAAATGGATTGGGATGTATTTCTATTTCTATCGGTGTATTATTTGTATAATATATGTATATGTATATGAAATATTTAACGTGACCAAAGAAATGTGTGACCAACTGAAAGTAAAGTAGTATTTTCTGGCCTGTGCCATGGTACGATTAAATGCGCTCAGCATCTTACCTCAGTATCTTTAAATGATGCTGCACGATATCGCCCATTCTTTTCTCATGCGTGGCCAAATCCTTCTGCTCTTTCGCACCGTCGACAAGCTTGTCCAGCTTCGCCATGAGTATCCTAGATTGGCCGCACGCGTGCATGACGAACACGGCGGCCAGGCCGCAAGCACCAACGGTGACGGAGTACATGACGAAACCAGCCAAGCATTGCATCAATTGCACGATTTCAAACGAGGGGCTGGTTCTTGGATCCAGCAGGCCACGGTATATCGGGAACGCCTGCGACCTGACGGTCTCGTTATCGATAATCTCCGTGCGTCTTGTGCACAGCGGCATCACGGTGGTGTAGAAGAATCCTCCGGAGTACATGAAGCCAGCGCAGAAGATGGCCAATGACCGACCGATCCTGGCACTCTCCCGCATCGCGTCTATGTCCTCTTTGCTCCGTTGAAAACGAGTTCGAGCCCAATCCACTCGAATATAGTCCACGCATCTGCCAATTTTCCTGCCGCGGGACGCGAGTATGTAGTACTTGGTCGCGGCCATCACACAGAAACTGAGCGGCCCGATCATTTTGATTTTAGTAACGAGATCGCCGGTCTTGTCGAGCAGAGTGCACAGAGCGCACGGAACAAGGAGGAAAGCTATCAGGAAGCAGCTGATCAACGCGAGGATCACGGAATTGATCTTCTCCGTCGTGCTGATGCACAGAGAACGCGGCCAGATGCCGATGGGCTTCAGGATCCATCGATTCATCTGGACACTGTACATCCAATCCCTCTCCCACGAATCGGCCGATGAGACCATCGTGAAGTCGCGATACTACCCCTGTCGAAAGGTCACGCACGACTGACGGGCAACGTCCACCGCGACACAATTGATTACATTGCAACTTCGGCATCGCGCATGTGCTACCAGGTTCGTTCCTCGAAATAGATTCGTTCAGTTACTCGCTAGCGCGGGTAAACTCTCCTCCTAACCACCAGTTGCTTCGGACCCTCCATCGCGTAGGACTTTCTCGTCAATCGTGCCGTCGCGTTTGACGATACGTTCTACAGTTGCGAGGATAGAAAGTGCACGGTAAGGGTGAAACGAGCACAGTCGCGGAATACGGAGAGAATCTTTCGTATATTGTTTACGAAAGTTTAAACAAATTCCGTTCGAATGAGAACGTACGGGTTTTACTATAAAGTTACATACGCATCATGATGTTGCGTTTACGTTACGTTGTTTGGCGCAATATGTTTACGTACGCGAAAGCAGTTTTCATTACCTGAAATTGCAAGGGGTTTCGTGAATTTTTCTAGGGTCGAGCGCGATGCATACTTCCCGGGGATGATGAATAGTTGAACGTACATCAGCGAATGTGGACACGGACATGTGAATTAATTTCCCAGCAGTAATTTTAATCACCACGCTGGATCTTGAGATGATCATAATCAAATCGAGGATATGCTTTTCCGGCAAATAATACCAATCGGTCATATAAACTACTTCACCAACTTTGCTACACTATTTGGAATGCAGTGCGGTGAGTGTTGCTTGATATTTGTCACTATATTTCAATTATGTCGTATTTGTGTTACCTGTTCCATTAATACTTCGCCGACGAAACATGCTGTAAAAATGTTGAAGCTCATGGATATGAGTATAATAAAGTATGTGGTCAGATTCTGGATATCATGATCGTCCCATTCCTAGGAAAAGAAGAATTGTATTCTGCGATATTTTACTTGAATTACTTAACAAAGTTCTCTTCTTCCAACTTCACTTTACAGTTGCGCAAAAATTGTCATACTTGTTGAATCATGAACTGAGCCACACAGACGTGGACAAGAAATCCACTTTGAATCACTGGTGTGTAAATCAATGAACGTGACAGAGATGATAGAAACGAACAAAAAAATGTTAATATTAAAACCAGCCATGCGGTGTTCTGTTTATGGTGAAAATATTATTTCTTAAGAATAAATATGCATACCACGTTTGACAAAACATATAAATGCTTCTGTCACCCGAGAGACAAACTTTTATCAACGTACAAAGAAGCGCACAAGTACAGCAATACATCGATGTGAATATCATTTCGGTATAATGTATAGAAATTCAGCATACCGTAAGTATGTAATAGCCTAGCATACATATACCCACTGTACACTTTAACAATTCCATCAAGTATATTCGATTCATCAGGTTTTCTATACCCGTTATGAAACTGCAATGAATACGCGATGAGGCAAAGGAATACCAAGAACAGAGGGGGTTGCAAATTAATTTTACCTCAAAGCCCTCAGATGATGTTCGACGACCACGCTTAATTCATTAGAACGAGCGTTCCCATTTGGTCCCCTCGCTCGATCCACGAATTCCCTGATCCATATCATCAGCACGCTCAGCTGGCCGCAAGCGTGGGCGGCGAAAACGACCGCGAGGCTAAAAGCTGCAACGGCGGTCGAGTTCACGATGAAGCCCGACACAAATTGAGACGCAAGAACGATCTCGTTTATCGGACTGGTGTCGACCGCGATCAGTTTCTTGTACGCTGCACAGGGTAGCAAGTGCACGATCCTGGTCTCGTTGCCGACCACGATTGTCTGCGTGGTGAACGCCATCACCCCGCAGTAACAGAAAACGCCGCCCTGCATGAAAGCCGCGCAGAGAGCCGCAACGTAGCGAGCGGTTCCCGCGTTCTTCAACATTATCCTTCGATCCCCGGCTCTGTTAACAATTTTCCAATCGGTCTCCATATGCTGCAAACAGCAACGTATCTCCTTGCCACGCATCAGCAGAGAGGTATAATTAAGTACACCGACGGACCAATGGGACAGAGGGCCCAACACTTTGAGCTTCAGACGAAGACTCTCGTCTTCCAAAATGATATGAACAATGGACGGGATTACGGTTGATAATATACAACAGTAACAAATTACAATCAAAACGGTCGAAGCGATTCGTTCGAGTCTAGACGCGGAGGGCGTTGGGGGCCAGGCACCAATTGGCTTGAGAAACCACCGATTCAACTGTAAGCTGTAATCGCAGAAGTTGTGGTAATCTGTCTCGATCATTGTGCTCTCGCATCGATGCCACAGAGAGTACTGAATCGAGGAAAGAAGCAGGGTACACCTGTTTGTTCAACGCTTGCGCGAGCTTTTCTAAGCGAACGTCTACCGATCGATTCGTCTGGACGCTGCAACTTGTTGCGGTGGTGCACGTAATTGCATTTAGGAGTTCTCGGACAGCTGACGCGTAATTATGCATGCAGCCAAGCGTTCGTGCAGTGAAATTAATTGTTTTTTTCTTTCCTCGGAAGGGTTCGATGTCGCAGAAGTCTGGAGCGCTTGAGGAATGATGTAGAAATGGAATGTTTTATACGGTGTTAACGTAGAGATCTTACTAATAATTGTGTAAGTGTTAATAATAATAATTGTATGATATAACAGTTTCCCCCGTAACTCGAGGTCTGTAATTCGTTTAGTATCAAGATGCTTAAGCAGTATCGTTGCCATTATTCATGTATTTCAAGTCACACAAACAGACGATACAGATTAAGGATGCATAACAACATTCGTTACGAGTGCATTTCGTTACGACACTTGACGCAACAAATTCATATAGGTAAAGGCAGTTTTGATTACCTGGAATTGCAACGAGTTGCATGAGGATAGATAAATGTATGCGGAGATACAATGGACCAGGCCGGACTTACATTACCGAACGTATAAATGGTCATGTGGACTAATTTCCCAGCAGTGATCTGAACCACTATGTTCGACCTGGCAATGATCAAAATCAAGTCGAGGATTCTTTGACGGGGTAAGCGGTACCAATCTGTCATGTACACCACTTCACCAACCTTCTTGCACTGTTAAGAAATTCACTCGGTTAGTAGTCCTCATAGCGATTTTGATCAGTTGCCTGTACGTCGTTTCTGGTTAACGAGTCCCCGCGAGTACCTGCTCCGTCAATAGT
Organism: Holcopasites calliopsidis; assembly: GCA_023838395.1. NCBI lineage: Eukaryota > Metazoa > Arthropoda > Insecta > Hymenoptera > Apidae > Holcopasites > Holcopasites calliopsidis. The sequence continues at coordinate 38,165 of JALHAQ010000099.1, forward strand.
TCACCGATATAACATATTACGAAAATGTTGAAGCATATTGATACGAGCATCATAAAATACGTGGCAAGATTCTGAACATTATGGTCAGCCCATTCCTGGAAATTCCACAAAATCAATTGGCGTTCCCATCAATGGAGAGTGTCTTGCCATACGCGGAACAACAATAAAAAGCCGTAACATTATACCGTAAGAATATAGTAGCCAAGTATACATATATCCAGCGTGCACCGAAACAATTCCAAAAAGCATATCCCGTTCATCAGGTCTTCGATACGCGACACGAAACTGTAATTAAAATAATCGAGGATCATCACAGCCAGCTCGTCGAAAAAAACAAACAAACAATGTAGTATCAAAGATATTACCTTAACGCTTTTATATGATGTTCTACGATCAGTCCCATTTCATTTAGCGACCTGGACTTCTTCTGCTTCCTCGACTCGTTCACGAGTTCCGTTAGCCACAGCATGAGCACGCTCAACTGTCCACACGCGTGGGCAGCCAGAACAGCGGCGAGAGCGAAAGTTCCTACCGCGCTCGAATTCACGATAAACGCGGAGAAGAATTGCGTGACGAGCATGATCTCGTTCATGGGACTCTTGTCGACGTTGATCAGCTTTTTGTACACCGCACACGGTAGCAAATGCACCACGCGAGTGTCGTTGCCTATTTGAATCGTCTGCGTGCTTAGAGCGGTCACCAAGCAGAAGCACAGAACGCCGCTCTGCATGAAAGCGGCGCAGGACGCGGCCACGTATCTACCGAACTTGGCATTCCTCAGCATCACTTGTTGATCCTTCTCTCTGGTCATTATCCGCCAGTCGGCCTCCATGCGATCCAAGCAGTAACGTATGTCTTTGCCTCGCAGTAACAGCGTGGTGTAATTCGCGCTGCCGACGAGCCAATGACACAGAGGACCGAGTACCTTCATTTTCATGCGAAAGCTTTCGTCTTCCAGAAGCATGTGCAGCAAGCAGGGAATGACTGTGATGAATATGAAGCTGTAGCAGATGACGATTAGAATGTGCGAGATGAATTTGTCGAGGCCGGGAGTAGTGGATGTACAGGGCCAGGCGCCTATCGGCTTTAAAAACCATCGATTCAGCTGAAGGCTGTAATTCAAAGCCGCCCCCATCGTGACGGATTTGCTTGCCATCGGGATGGTTACCCGCCGATGTCGTGGGAACGACTGTGTCGAGTACTTTGCATGGACGGAGTTTTTGCAGCGGTTTGATCAACGCTTGCGCAAGCTTTCTCATAAGTACCCTGTGCACGTCGATCGATTTACCTAGGCGGCACATACTTGTTGCAGTGGGGTGCGAAATTAATGTTCGTTTAGAAGTTGCTGGTAGCGGTCGCATGAATTGACGGACGTACACGCAACGAAGAGTTTTCCGTGCAAGGTAGCGGTGTTGATATCGTTTCTGCGGCACGATGGAACGCGAAGTAAGTAAATGTTTCAAATAATTATGGGATATCGTGGGAGCAAGGCAAATGATTTCTGTTGGAACTAACTTCTTGTTTCTGTTACGGTTGCATTGCCCTTTTAATCATGCTGGAGAACAAGTTTTCTCGTTAAATGGAACTTTGAATTGATTAAATTGCACTATGAAAATATAAACTGGTATTTAATGCTTTGCAATACTATTTATGTATTGTAAGAAATAATTACAATAACATTCCGAATGATACGCTCATACACCAAATGCACAGTATCAATAATAATTACTGAGTGCAAAGTTTATACGTAGTACCTATTCATGCTGTGCTGTATGATTAAAAATGATTAACTCTTAGATAGAATTCTACACCATCACTTGATTCAACAGATTCAAATACGCGAAGCCAGTTTTTATTATCTGCAACGGTAAAGAATTGTATAAGGCCATGCTGTGTGCCTGTACAAATGATAAGCTGACTTACATCGCCGAACGTGTAAATGGACATACGAATTAACCTTCCTGCGGTAAGCTGTACCACCATCCGCGATCGTATCATAACGAGCATCAAGTCATGGATTTTTTGATCAGGCAGGTAATACCAATTCGTCATGTACGTCACCTCGCCGATCTTCCTGCACTGCTAACAATCGTCCCGATAAGCTAATCATTCCTTTAATAGATTTAATTCATTAGCCGTTCCGTGTATGAATGATTTTCTGCTACCTGTTCCGTAAGCACATCGCCAACATAACATGTCACGAATGAAATGAAAGCAGTTGCCACATATACAACGCAATATATCACTATGCTCTTAACATCGCCGCTAGACCATTCCTGAAAATAATCGAGGACCTGTTACGTTTTCTAAAGAATGTAAAAATATGTCGCCCCCCTTGTGCCAGAAGCATGAACGTGCAATTCAGTCCGCTGTAGGACTTTGCGAATGAATATTCAATGAATGGAATGAAGTAATTCAATAATAATGAATGAATTAGCACATTCATGTCTCTGGCACAAAGGGGACGATGCTTGTCACAATTGAATCCATTGCCCATGTATCGGTTATACAAATATTACGCTGTTAGATAAATATGAAATTCTTTATTTAAAATAGTTGTAAACGTGTGTACCACGAGAATGTAGTAACCGAGTACGATGGTGCCCAGTACGCATCTAAACATCTCCAGAAAACAAGTCCCATTCATTATGTCCTCGATACGCACTATAAAACTGCAATCAATACACATAAAATCATCTCTAAAGTTATCTACAAGGTAATGAAAAGGAAAACAAAAAAGATATAAGCAAGGCACTTACTCCAAAACTCTAACATGATGCTCCACGATCGCTGGCAGTTCCTTAAAAGGGGTGCCCTCGTCTTGCCTTCCCCATTCGTCAACAAATTCGGTGATCCATATCATAAGCACGTTCAACTGACCGCACGCGTGTGCGGACATACTGGCTATGAGACCGAGAATCCCTACCAAACACATGTTCAGGATAACAGTCGCAATTAGTTGCGTGCCGAGCATAATTTCGTACGCGGGACTGCTATCGACCGGGATCAGCTTCCTGTAAACGGCACAAGGCAGCAGATGCACGATTCTCGTCTCGTTACCGGTTTCGATAACTTGCGTGTCGAGCGATATGATCACAGCGTAAAATATGACACTGCTATGAAATATGACCGCGCAAAAAATGCCCACGTAACGACCGAACTTTGCGTTCACCAGCATCACTTGCGCGTCCTTCTTCCTGGACACCATTCTCCAATCGTAGTCTATATGCTCGACACAGTCGCGAATGCTATTCTTACGCAAAACGAGAATAGTGTAGTTGATGCTGCACATGAACCAATGACTCGCGAATGCCATAACTTTCATTTTTTCGTAAAAGCTCTCGTCCCCTAGGAACAGCTGGAGCAAGCCGGGTACCAAGGAGATCAGCGTGAAGCAATAGCAGATGACATTTTGAATGTACGTGACGGTTCTCTCGAGTCTCGTGGTGGTGGACGAGGGTGGCCAGGCGCCGATCGGTCTCAAACACCATCGGTTCCACTGGAGACTGTAGTCGCTGCTGTTACCGAGATTCGTCTCGGCTGTCATCGCGAAGTGGACGGCCGCTATTGAATGTCGCGTGGATTAAAGCATGGTGCACCGTTCGTGACGCATATATTTTTCAAGAGTGCCGATGCCTGATCGATTCGTTCAACCCCCTACAACTTTGTTCACGCGATGCACGCAGGCTACGTATTTGCGTTTAAAAGCCGCAGCAACTGTCGCGCGGAACAGACAGCGTGCATATTCCGCTCCCTCCAGAACGGGCTTAGGCATAATAGACGTTCAATGTTTAATTTAATATCGTCGGTTCCTCTCGGTGATCCCCGACTTTCCATTGACAGTGAATACCTGCATGTGTCTGCTGCACTATAGGAACCTCGAAAGATGCCCAGTCGTGTTGGGCATTTGGGAATTAACGTAAGCATTTAGATATATGAAATGGAATATATGTAGATATATGTATTGTTGATCCTTTGAGGCTGAAAAGAATTGTTCGCGGTTAACGTGGTACAGTGATGTGGTAAGAATCCTCAAAAGAGTATCGTAATTTGCAAATTTAGTTCTTCTTCCCAATAGCCGCCGACACTTGAAAAGTGTTAGGAATATTACATTGTTTATTTTGATATTTTTTAATTTTCTATCCATTATACTGGACAGGATCATCTACAAAAGCTACAACATTGTCTATGAAACTACAAATCTATCTACAAAAGTTCCAAGCTCGATGGTTACGTCATTTCACGGAGTAAATTCATGTACGCAAAAGCGCTTTTCATCACCTGTAAACGATAAATCGTTTCCATGCGAAATTTGCGATAGGTAGGATAACACTTTAGCGGACACAAAATCATCGACTCACATCAGTGAAAGTGGAGAGTGACAAGTTAACTAACTTTCCAGCGGTTATTCTAGCGACGACACTGGACCGTGCCATGATTAAAAGCAGATCGAGTATATTTTCGCCAGACAAGTGATACCATTCTGTCATGTAAACCACATGACCAACTTTTTCGCACTGTTAACAGTTTGTTCGAATTAATTAGAATCAGTGTCTTACGATTAGCGAGTCGCGTTTGCTCTTGCTTCGAGTTAAGCGATCCCTGATACAGGGCATTCCAAGCCAAATCAATTATTTTTTCGTTATTTCGACGTTAGACATTTTACGAAAGAAGAAAATTTAGTAAAATTTTCATCATTTCCACGATAATAAAGTCATGAATTTTTTAGCCAATAATGAGAGAAATGTTTCAACGTGAAAAGTGATGAATTAAATTCTACAATCCTGATTTCACATGGACTACAATAGAGCAGAATGTTAATGAAACGCCTGATATCGAGATATGCATAAAAGCGAATGATCTAGCTTGGAACGACTGCTACCTCTTCTGCTAGTACTTCTCCGATGTAACATATTATAAATGTATTGAAGCTGACTGCTGTGAATATTATGAAATATGACGACAGGGTTCGAACGTCGGCCTCATCCCATTCCTAGAAACGATAGATACTTGTGCATTCTTTAAAATTTCAGTAAGCTATATGTATGGAAAACGTAAAAGAATGCATTGTACACATCATATACCGTAAGAATGTAGTAACTCAGCACGCAAATGGCCACTACACTCCTAAACAGCTCCAAAAAGCATACTTGGTTCATCATTTCTTCTATATACGATATAAAACTGCAATTAACATACATGGTCGAACAGCTTCGAAACAGCAGCAAGAAAACATCGGTACGGGGGACTTACTTTAGCACTCTCAGATGATGTTCCACGAGCATTCCGAGTTCTTTGAACGGCGCATTCTCCTTTCTTTTTTTCATGTCGTTCACGCAATCGGTAATCCACACCATTAGCAAATGCAACTGACCACAAGCGTGTGCTGCTAGGACTGCCGCTAGGCAGAAGATCCCCAACTCGCCGGTGTTCACGATGAATCCCGAGATAAATTGGGCGATGAGCATGATCTCGTTCATCGGACTTCGATCCGCTGCGAATAGCTTGTTGTAAACCGCACAGGGCAGCAGACGCATGGCTCTGGTCTCGTTGCCGATTCGTACTGTATGCGTGGTCAGTGCTGTCATTACGCAGAACGACGTGATACCGGTCTGCACGAAAAACGCGCAAACGACCGCCACGTAACGACCGAATCGGGCGCCCTTTATCATCGCTCGTTGATCCTTCTCCCTTGTCACTGTTCGCCAATCGCGGTCTACGTGATCCATACAGTAACGTATGTCCTTCGCTCGCAGCAACAACGTGGTGTAATTGACACCGCCGAGGATCCAATGGAACAGCGGACCGAATATCTTCACTTTTATATGGAAACTTTCATCTTGCAGGATCATACGAAGCGACGACGGGATGACGGTGGACAATATAAAGGCGTAAGAAATGACGATTAAGACGAGGGTGATGATTTTTTCGCGTCTCGACGTGGAGGGCGGAAGAGGCCAAGCGCCTATCGGTTTTAAGAACCATCGATTTACCTGAAAACTGTAACCGCTGAGATTATACAGGTTCAACTTTACGAGCAACGATTCGTCTGGCATTGTGAGTTCGCATCGGCGGCTTGAGTGCAACTGCATCGAGCATTTTGCATGGAAGAAGTCTGTGCATCGATTTCTTTTTAATGCGTGCGCAGGTTGCTCCTGAAGACTGCACGTCAATCGATTCGTTCGCATGGTACAATTCTTTTTTTTTTTTTTTGGTGCAGAACACACAGGGTACCACGCACGCGGTGGTAATAATTTTCGTGTGAACCGCGCAAGGTGCGCTGTATGGTGCCAGTGCTGATGCTTGCATTTCAGTTTGAGTAGATATTTAGAAGACGATGTAGAAGTACATTTCGTGTAACGATGGTGCACGATGAGGGATCGTCGTAAGTGATCCGCAGCAATAAATATGTGCACCGATTCATTCCGCATTCTGAGATTTAATATCAATATTGTTCAAATAGAATAAAAAGCAGTTTCGAGTGAGAAATCCTTTATTTTCTAATTCTAACTCTTTTCTAATCTATTCCTAATCCGTTTCTAATTCGCTTCTAGTTCTCTGTACCTTCAACTCTACGAAACTATCTACAGACGTTGTCACATTTCCTATTACGATACTTGACATAGTAGATTTAAATACGCAAAGGCAGTCTTCATTACCTGAAAACGTAAGCGTTACTATTTTCAGCGCTAAATCTATAGGCGATTAAGAGATGCTTAGCTTTAATTGGACATTAACTTACATTGGCGAAAGTATACATATGTAGACGGACATGTGAACCAATTTCCAGGCAGTGATACGAACCACCGTACTCGATCGTACTATGATCATAATCAAATCAACGATTCTTTTTTCAGGCAAGTAGTACCGGTCAGTCATGTAAACCACATCACCGACTTTCTGGCACTATAAAAAATTCGCTCGATTAGTGGTAATCACAGTTCCGAGGGCTTGCGTGACGCTCCGGGTCTATCGGTCACTGGTACCTGTTCTGTTAGCAATTCACCGATATAACACATGACAAACGTATTGAAACAGATGGCTAAGAGTATTATCACGTACGTCGCCATAGTTTGGTAATCTCCGTCGGCCCATTCCTAAACCGAAGAAACATCTCCATACCTTTTAGAAAAGTAAGAAAAGTATATATTGTATATATTGCAATAATTAATTGTCAGAATTTCAACACGAAACATTCTTCCTCGCTTTACGTCTTACGGTATTTGTTCACAATTATTACTGTTCCATAACGAAAATAGGGGTGACGGGAGAGGCTTGATATAGCTTTGTGTATTCCACCGGTAAACAAACGAAAGGAACAACAGAGAGTTGTAAAGTCTCCCCTACTTTTTATGAAATACATCATGCATTTGATATGTACCACAACGGTATAGAAGCCAAGCAGACACAGAGCCAGTACGCATCTGAACAACTCCAGGAAACATATCGGGTTCATCATGTCCTCTATGTATATTATAAAACCGCAATTAATACTTAATTAAAGCTTACCTGACTATTCGCAGATGATGCTCCACAATTATACCCATTTTTTTTTAGCGATGCAATCTCCTTCCGATTTCTGGAGTCGTTCACAAATTCCGTGATCCATATCACGAGCACGGCTAATTGGCCGCACACGTGAGCTGCCATCGTCGAAATCATGCTGAAGACAGCAGCCACTGCGCTAGAATTCACGATAACAGCTGACACGAATTGCGTGAACAGTATGATCTCGTTAGCCGGCCTGTCTTCGGAGTTTATCAACTCCTTGTACACCGCGCAAAGTATCGCATACACGACCCTAGTTTCGTTTCCTGCTTGTACTATCTGCATGTTCAACGCGGTCACGAGGATGTAGCACAGCATGCCACACTGCATGAAGATAGCGTAAAATGCCACCGCACGGCGGCCGAGTTTCGCGTTCTTCAGCATCACTTCTTGGTCCGTCCGACGGGTCGCTGTTCGCCAATCGGTTTCTTGTATATGATTCACGTAATAACGTATGTTTTCCCTCCACATTAGTAACGTAGTGTACTTTACAGCACCGAAGAACCAGTGGCTCAACAGGCCGAATACCTTCAGCTTCGCGAAGAAATGATCGTTTCCTAGGAGCAAGTGCAGTATGCTAGGAATCATGGTGAGAAGTATGAAGCCGTAACAAACAGCGTTTAAAACGAACGAACAAAATTTTTCATGCCTTCGCTCGAGGAACGAAGACGGCCAAGCGCCGATCGATTTCAGGAGCCATCGTTGCAATTGGAGAGCGTAATCGCTGCCCCCGTTGCCTATTCTCTCTACAGCCATTGTGACCACGCATCGAAGTTGCAGAAACTACTGAAACAAGTATATTGCACAGACGTTTCTGGCCTGTTTTTTGTGCACCCAACGCTTGCGCAGTTTTTGTTTTTTAGCCACATCGTTTCGCTGATCGATTCGTCTACACAGCGACAATTATGCATGTCGGTGAAAGCGATTAAAGAGTTTGAGTACACCTGCGCGGCAAAGTAATTGCACGGTGACGATGTAGCGAGGTACGTTTGAAGCCTGCTACGCGAGATCGTGCGAATTGGTGGTTTGCGACCAGTGTTGCTTTTCTCATCGCGATCTTCCATTCCAGTGCCCTCGAATAGGATGAACGACACGTAACGCATGGTTGTGAATGAACGGGTGACGATGTTATGTTGCGTAGAGGTGAGTTGCAGTAATAAATAAGTTATTTAGGAAATAGTAATATTCTTTTCTCATTTCGAGATTTCATTCTGATATTTTCGGAGTAGAATAAAATGCAGTTTTGCGCGACCAATGTTTTATTCTCTCACGCCTCTAATTATTTCCATGTAGATACTACCGATTCTACAATTTCGCGTAGTAGTTAAAAATCTCACATCTTTCGTATTACGAAATTTGACACAGTAGATTAATATACGCGCAGCCAGTTTTAATTACCTGAAAATATAAACGTTTTCTGTGCTGAACACACTTCCAAACGAACAGCTTGCGCCGTAAATTGGACATTAATTAACTTACGTTGCCGAAGGTATAAACGGACATGTGAGCCAATTTGCAGGCAGTGATATGGACCACTGTATTCGATCGTGCCATGATAAACATCAAGTCGTGGATCCTCTTTTCAGGCAAGTAGTACCAATCTGTCATATAAACTACATCACCAATTTTCTCGCACTGCCAAAAATTCATTCTATTAGTGCTTACTACACACTTCTGATGGGTTGCGTGTCGCTCCGGCTTTATGAATCACTGGTACCTCTTCTGCTAGTAATTCACCGATATAGCATACTACAAACGTATTGAAGCAGACTGCTGTGAATATTATGACATACGACGCTATAGTTTTATAATCCCTGTCATGCCATTCCTAAACCCAAAGAAAAAAACGACACCCTCCTTCTCTTTCGAATACTTGTACAAATTTATTATCGTTGCTTTATGAAAATATCTATTGTACATCATGTACTTGATATCTACCACAACAGAACAGAAGCCAAGCAGACACAGAGACACTGTGCATCTTGAGAGTTCCAGAAAACAGGTCGGGTTAATCAAATCCTCTATGTATGTTATAAAACTGCCACGAATATATGTATGTATGTATGTACATGATGGTCAGAGTTATGCGGCATGAAAAATATAAGAAGATTCAGAAACGATATCAAGTAAAGATAAAACAGAATGCAATTCAAACTTACTTGAGTACTCTCAGATGATGTTCCACAATTATTCCCATTCGTTTTATATACCCAACTTCCTTGAGGTCTGTGGAGTCCTTTACGAATTCCGTGATCCATACCACGAGCACAGCCAATTGTCCGCACGCGTGAGTTGCTATAGTTGCCACAACGCTGAAGACTCCCACCGCGCCCGCATTCACGACAAAAGCTGACACGAATTGCATGGCCAGTATGATCTCGTGCGCGGGACTCTCGTCGGTGTTTACCAGCAGCTTGGGCACCGCACACGGTATCTGATGCACGACCCTTGTCTCGTTTCCTATTTGTATTATCCGCGTGTTCAACGCAGTCACAAAAAGGTAGCACAACATTCCGCTCTGCATGAAGAGAGCGTGGAATATCGTCATTTGGCGGCCGAGTCTCGCATTTTTCAGCATCACTTCTTGATCCGTTTGTCGTGTTACTGTCAGCCAATCGGTTTCTATATGATCCACGTATTCACGTATCTTTCCACTCCATATTATTAAAGTAGTGTAATTCACACCACCGAAGAACCAATAGCACAGCAAACCGAATGCCTTCAGTTTCATGATAAAACTGTCGTGTTCTAGTAGCAAATGCAGCATGGTTGGGACAAAGGTGGAAAGTATTAAGCCGAAGCAGACGAGGGTTGTAGTTAAGGAAATGATTCTATCGTGCTTGGTCGTGGAGGACGAGAACGGCCAAAGGCCAACAAGTTTCAGAAGCCAGCGATTCCAACGAAGACTGAAATCGCTGCCCCTGTTGCCTATTCCTTTCCCTGTAGCCATCGTGACCACGCGTTGAAGTCGCGGAAACTACTGCAGCGAGCGTTTCGCTCGGACGCCTCTGAACTTTTCTTTTTTTAATCCGGCGCTTGCGCAGGTTTTGCTTTCAGGTATATCGTTTCGATGATCGATTCGTCTAAACGGCGAGCATTGCGGATACGATGTGAGCGATTAAAAAGTTTGAAAGCAAGGGTTGCACACGCGAACGGTAAAGTAATTACACCGTTGCAGACGATGCAGCGAGGTGCGTTTTTGTTTTTTTTTTTTTCATTTGGTGTGTAAAGCACGGGGGAGGACGGGATGATGGGGGCTGTGAATTGGTAATTTGCGATCGGGCTTGCTGTTCACATCGCGATCGACCGTACTCCGTACGTGTCCTCGAAGGAGATGAACAACACGCGAGGTAAGGCTGTGCGGATGACCAATGAATGGTGATGGCAGTGACGTTGCAGGATGATCGATCGTCGTGAGGTATTTGCAGCAATAAATCAGTGTAAGGTTTTATTATAGTAGTAGTATTCATTTTCTGTTCCGAGATTTGATTTCGATATCATAGAATATGTATAAGATGCAGTTTTGTGCGGGAAAATTTGCATTTTCTCACGTTTCCAATTCTTTGTACTACCAATACTACATATGTATACTTATGTATGTTTGGACAGGTAAGACACTTGGTACTATGAGAATCGACAGAGTAGGTTCATGTACGCAAAACCGGTTTTAATTACCTGAAAACTTAAAAGCTTTCAGTGCTAAGTAGCCGTAATTATGCGACAGCTATTTGCAAGTTGGAAATTGAGTGTAACTTACGTTACCGAAAGTGTATACCGTCATATGAACCAATTTGCAAGCGGTGATGTGAATCGCTGTATTCGATCGTACTATGATAATAATCAAATCGCGGATCCTTCTTTCAGGCAAGTAGTACCAGTCCGTCATATAAATCACTTGGCCAACTTTCTCGCACTGTGAAACATTCATTCGATTAGTGCCGATTACAGTACCGATAGGTCGCACGTTGCTTCGGGTCTACACATGTACTACCTCTTCTGCCAGTAGTTCACCGATGTAGCATAGTACAAACGTATTGAAGGCTATGGCTGTAAATATTATGACATACGACGCCATAGTTTTATAATCTCTGTCAGGCCATTCCTAAACCCAAGAAACATTTTCATATCTCTTATAAATTCAATATGGATATAGGTATCTGGTAATTTCACGATTTCACCATGACATCGTCCTTCCTCCACCTTACACTTTCTACATCATGGACTTAATATGTACCACAAAAACATAGAAGCCAAGGAGACACAGAGCCAGCGTGCATCTTAAGAGCTCCATCAAGCATATCGGGTTAATCAACTCCTCTATGTATATTATGAAACTGCAATTAACGTATCATCGACTGAGTTATCCTTACAGCAACAACACGGAGGAAGCAACAGAAAGCATGGACTGGAGAAAGACAATTCATACTTGCTTTAGTACTTTCAGATGATGCTCTACAATTATCCCGATTTCTTTCAAATATTCAATTTCCCCGGAATCTATGGAATGCTTTACGAATTCCGTGAGCCATACCACGAGCACGGCCAACTGTCCGCACGCGTGAGTCGCTATAGCCGACACGACGCTGAACACTCCCACTGCGCCAGCATTCACGACGAAAGCTGACACGAATTGCGTGGCCAGCATGATCTCGCGTGCGGGACTGTAGTCGGTGTTTATGAGCTTCTTGTACACCACGCAGGGTAGCCGATGCATGACCCTGGTTGCGTTTCCTACTCGTATCATGTCCGTGTTCAACGCGGTGACGAAACAGTAACACAACATGCCGCTCTGCATGAAGAACGCATGGAAGAGCGTCATGTTGAGGCCGACTTTCGCGTTTTTCAGCATCACTTGCTGGTCCGCGTGCCGGGTCACCGTTCGCCAATTCGTTTCCACGTGACCCACGTAATGACGTATCTTCTTGCTCCACATGATTAAAGTAGTGTAACTGACACAACCCAGCAACCAATGGCTCAGCATACCGAACATTTTCAGCTTCATATAATAAGTATCGTGTTCTAGTAGCAAATGCAGCGTGGTAGGAATGATGGTGGACAGCATGAAACCGAAGGAGATGACGATTAGAACGATAGAAATGAATTTCTCGCTCCTCGTCGTGGACATCGGCCAGAGTCCGATCAGTTTCAGAAGCCTGCGATTCAAGCGAAGACTATAATCGCTGCCGCCATTGCTTACGTTCCCCGTAGCCATCGTGACCACGCATTGAAGTCGCGGAAACTACTGCAGCGAGCATTTCACTCGTAGGTAGCTCTACACCTTTTCTTTTTAACTCGGCGCTTGCGCAGGTTTTAGTTTATTGTTTCGATGATCGATTCGTCTAGACGGCGAACATTGCGAATATGATGCGAGCGATTAAAAAGTTTGAAAGCAAGGGTTGGCACATGTGAACGGTACAGTAATTAAACCGTTGCAACCAGTGCAGCGAGGTGCGTTTGTTTTTTTATTAGGTATGTGAAGCGTGTACGAGAGGGGATCTTACGAATTGGTGTATTTGCGATCGAAGTTGCTATTCGCATTTCAACACGCACGGCAGGAGCGGGGGGAAGCGATGGGTTTCGGACTGTCTTACGTAGAAACCAAATGGATAGAAGAGATTATGTGAGGATGAATTAATTGTTGTGCACTTTATATTATACGGGATTATCTACAAAAGGTACGAAATCATTATAAAATCGCTATAAGTTTATAAACATATAAACATTTCAACTGGAGGCATATTCCTTAGAATAATATTTTCATTATTTGTAAATTGTAATAATGATTGTTGGGGTATTGTAAAATTGTCAAGTCTGGAGTCAACATTTTTCACACACATCTTTGCTCCATGGAAAAGAATAAGAAAGTACAATAAAAGCAAATTGACTGACACTGATTAGCGAGAAACAATCTAGATAAATACGTAACTACATACGTACATATGTATAATAAAAGTGCACATTGTGATACTAATGCTGATACTTATGTTTTAGGTCTTAAGTGATAGGAGGCTATGGATATAATAAGTGTAACATTTTATCATAGTAATATTGATTTCCCATTCTGAGGTTCGATTCTTATATTATTGAAGTGAAACAAAATGCAGTTTTGTGTGAGAAATTTTGTACTCTCACACGTCTCCATTTCCTTGTACTGGCAATTCTACAAATCATCGAAATAAGTAAACTGATGTATGCAAAGCCGGTTTTAATAGCTGAAAATGTACAAGTTTTCAGTGTTAAACACCTGTAATTACAAGACGTCTATTTGGAAATATGAAACTAATCGAATTACGTTACCAAACGTATACATATGTATGTATGTATACCGTGATGTGAACCAATTTGCAAGCAGTGATATATGATTCACGGTTTTCGAACGTGCCATGATAAGCATCAAGCTGTGGATTCTTTTTTCAGGTAAAGTCTCGCACTGTTAAAGATTCATTCGATTAGCACTGACTAGACGACTCCGAGGCAGTTATGAGTCGGGGCTTTATGTGTCAGTGGTAGGGGAGGCTGGGAGTGAAAGCTCCGATTTGGAGACAACATGAAAAGTAATTAGAAAATAGTGTAGTTATTCTCTTCATTATTGACTGATTCAGTGTTAACTTTATTACGCCTACTTCATTTATAGTAATCGAAAACATAATGTTACCTCTTTTAATTTCTTAAATATAACTATCGGAACAACGTACCCACCGATCTTTTAGCCCCGGTTTCCCCTATCTGTCCCGCTAGTATATCACGGATGTAACACATCACAAATGTATTAAAGTAACGACTCATAATATTCATTATTATCCTTAAATCCAAAGTACGAAGCCTTCTTTTCATTGGAATATTTGCCAAAGTTATTATTGTTTAATGAAAATATCTATTGTGCATCGTGTACTTGATATCTACCACAAAAGAATAGAAGCCAAACGGGCACATGCATATATTACAAATCTGCAATTAACATATGTACATTATCGCCAGAGTTATCACCTATCAAAGAATAAAAAGATGCAAAGAATATCGGCCAAAAACAGGCAATTAAAACTTACTCGGTTACTCTCAGATGATGTTCTACAATTATCCTCATTTGAAATTTACAGAGTCCTTTGCGAACTCCGTGTTCCTGCAGGCACGAGCCTGCTTTCGTTCCCTATTTCTACCATCTGCGTGTTCAAGGCGGTAAAAAAAAGGCAAACTTGTCTTGAACTCATCGCTTGCGCAGATCTTTCTTCAGCCGTCAGCATTTCGCCGATCGATGGGCCTGGACAGTGAAACTTGCCGGTGCAGCGGAAGCGATGAAAAAGTTCGTGAGCAAGGATTGTGCGGATGTTGGACGGTGAAGTAATTGTTTCATCGTTTGGTGTGTAAAGCATACAAAGGTGAGATGCCACAAGTTCCTCCGAGTGGAGATCCTTTGGCTTGACAATTTTCGATCAGTACGAGCTATCTATGCGAGCTATTCACATCGCCATCGTGCGCAGCATGTTGAGGTACGCGAAGGACGCTTTAAACACCTGAAAGAAACCGCATGTAAGTGACATCGATGGTAATATTTTAATCCGCCATCGGGTGGTTCATTTGTTTCGGTACGTACGTCGGCGAAGGTTGCGATGGACATCTTTATAAATTTGCCAGCAGTAATTTTCATCACTGTGCTGGACCTTGAGATGATCATGAGCAAGTCGCGAGCTGTTTTATGACGTAAACGGTACCACTCGGTCATGTACACTTTTTCCCCGACTTTTTTACACTGTTTGGACGTTCGATATTCTTGCCTTTTTAAGATAATAGTAGTATAAATATTTTCTTACCTGTTCCGTAAGCGTCTCGCCGATATAACAGAATATAAATATATTAAACGCCATGGACGCGTATAGTATGGTGTACGTGGCTATCGCTTCGTTCGACTTCTCCTGAGAAGTTAAAACGCGCAGGTTTAAACGCGAAGTACGAAAAGTCAAGGTAGATCCGTCGTTTTCTTAAAAGCATCACCTCCGTATCTACGTCATTCTGCTTGACACTTACAAGCAGTGCACTTAATGAAAGCATTTTTAAGCGTTACCAAAAATGATTTTCTGATTCGAACGCACCGTAAGGGCATAATACTGCAACAGGCACATGTTCAAAGTACAGCCGACTAATTCAACAAAGCATATCAAGTGCATCACTTCCTCTATATACCACACAAAACTGAAAGGGAAATATCCATTTACAAATGTACCCTCCTTGTACCCTCCCACGTTAGCACGTGCGACCCATTATGAAACTGATAAATATCTATTACAGTGCGCAGAAAGTATTACCTCAACGCTCGCAGATGATCCTCCACGATGATGCCAAGCTTCCTCTGAGCGATTTCCTCCCCTTCTTGCCGCTCGGTATTTACCAAATCGTCCAACTTGGACATCACCAGGCTCAACTGTCCACAGGCGTGCATCGCCAGAACCGCGGCCAATCCGCAAGCACCGACCGTCACCGAGTTCACTACGAACCCGGAGAAGAATTGCAGGGTGTAGATGATCTCGTTCATAGGGCTGAACCTCGTGTCCAACAGTTTCGTGTAGAACGGGCAAGGTAAATGGTACATGGAGTAGCTCGCGTTCCCCACGTAAAACGTGTCCTTCCGAAAGCCGATGATTATCGTGTAGGAGAAGACACCGAGGTGCATGCACAGCGCGGCGACGAAACCGATGAAACGTCCGACCCTCGCGCTGTTCAGCATCGATTCCCGATCGCCGGCTCTTCGAACCGATCGCCAGTCGCGCTCCACTTGTTCGACGCAGTGCAGAATCTCGTTGGTTCTCGTCAATAGGAAACAGTAATTTAATTCGCCCATCAGCCAGTGGCTCATCGGGCCGAACGCCTGTATTCTTGCCTTCATGCTCGTCTCCTCGAACAGGATGAAGAACGCGCAAGGCACGACTGCGAAGACGATTAACGAATGACAGACAATGTTCAAGAGCTTCGCGAGGAACCTCTCCGTTCTGGTGGTCTCCGTGAATTTCGGCCAGGCTCCTATCGGTTTCAGGAACCAACGGTTCATTTGGATAGCGTACTCGTAGTCCCGATCGTGGACGGCGTTGAATATCGCACGCTCGCGAGACGAGATAGCCATGATTACGCGGAGGCCGCGTTTATTGAATGACCGTTCGGGTTCTACAATGCTCGGGCAAATGCTGGCGCGTGCGCGAATTTTTTTCTTCCACGCGTTCTACCATGCTGCAGTTATGTAATTGCACCTCGCCGGCTTGATCAATCATTTGTACGCGGGAAGCGAAGGGCTTCGGAGCGCTTTACGGTGAAACGAAACGGGGGGACGAAACTGCATATCGAGGTGAATACACGAAGCAAGCATTGAAGTTTGTAATAGAATGGATCCCAGCAAGATGAAAGAAATAATTATAAAACTAATTGTACCGTTAGGCGTGTTCGAGTAACTTTTGGAAACGCTTCTGACAGTGTTAAGGAAGGTTGGAGGAAAAGGAAAACACTTTGGGTAAATTAGCGCTCTCACCAAGCTTCGAATATCAATTTCATTAAACTTGAAGCATAACTCTAAGAGATTAGATCCAACTGATGGTCTGTTGGATTGGTAAGTACAAGCGAGTGAATTTTCTTAACGATCGTTTCAATTATCACTGTTACGGAAAGCGATCACGTTAATGCCCGTAGCATGTTGAAAAAGGCCATCGCTGTTTTAATAACCTACGTTAAAAAATGTCTATCAATTCGGTGATTCGAGGGTAGTGCAATGTTTTCGTATATTTAATACTTACCTCGCTGAACGTATCAAGCGATAATTCAATCATATTTCCTGCCGTGAATTTAATCGACGAATTGGACATTGCGATGAACAAGATGCAATATAGCCTTTGGCTTCCTGACAAACGATACCATTCGATCATGTACGAAGCTTCGCCAACTTTCTTGCACTATCGTAGAAACATTTTCTCTTATTCTTATCCGTATCTTTCCCGCATAAAATTCAACAAATTCTAGCTGTTCGAAAATATATTCAAGGTTTTCAAACATAGTCACCTGCTCGGAAACAAGCTCGCCTATGTAACAAAATATGAAGACATTGAATGTAAAGCTTGTAATTAATGTCATGTATGTTATAGTAACCGTTAATTCTTTTGGATTCCACTCCTGTAAAGACGCAATTGATTATTTAAATTGAATTGTACACTTGTTTCCGCTTCGAGGATTTATGCACACCTGTACACAATAATACCCGATGAGACACATATTCATCGTACAGCCTAGAAATTCTATAAAAGATATTTGCCGAAGTGCCTTTTCCGTGATTTCCAAAAATCTGGAACGCAATGAACATTCAATGTCTAAATACACCATTATGATATAAACAAATCTAACATAAATTACTAATTATCAATTTCACGGTTCAAGGTTTCGGAAACAAAGGTTTAAATGAAAAAGAAATTAAGTTCACGATTTGAAAATTGGGAATGTAAATTCGTGAGATTTGAATGGAACTAACGCACATCAAATTCTTTTTTTCTAGGAAAAATTCACGGGATTTTCGTTGAAATGCTCGAAACGTAAACAACATATTAAAAAAAAAAAAGAACAAAGAGGTTTGCATTATTTGGCTAAAAGGATACACAATAGAAATGAATGTCAACGCAAAAAGTAAGTACTACTTATTATAGTTATTATTCGGTTACTACTTATTATTAGTACCTACTTAATTACTAAGTAGTAATTACGTTTGATTGTTAATACCCACTTCAAAATTTCTACGTGACGATTAACAATGATGGCTGTTCTTCCGTCCACAGTCGGATTGCTGCTCATGTCCGATCGTCCGTCTACCAAATGCTCGAGCCAATGCATCAGGACCTCCAGCTGACCGCAAGCATGCACTGCGAATACCGCGGCTAAGCTGCAAGCGGCTGATGTGACCGCGTGCATAAAGACACCGTTTACGAATTGTAACGAAAAGCACAGCTCGTTGAAAGGACTGTAACGAGCGTCGACGATGAAGCTCGAGACCGGAAACGGCGTCGGAATGAAGGTCACGTTTGCATCTTCAGCTACCACCTTGCCAACGCTAATCGGTATGGCTATATAGTACAATATGAAAGAACCGTAGACGAAAAAAATGCACACAGCGGTTAGTCTTCTTCCGTAGTTCGCGTATACTACCATGATCTTTCTATCTTCGAGACAATTAATAATCTCCCAGTCACCCTTGATACGCTCGAGACACTCGCCGATATCATTT
This sequence comes from Holcopasites calliopsidis, assembly GCA_023838395.1. Classification (NCBI taxonomy): domain Eukaryota; kingdom Metazoa; phylum Arthropoda; class Insecta; order Hymenoptera; family Apidae; genus Holcopasites; species Holcopasites calliopsidis. The sequence continues at coordinate 56,958 of JALHAQ010000099.1, forward strand.
TCGTGACGAAGCAACAGGGAATATTTGAGAAAGGTCATGGCAAAGAAGCTCAGCGGGCCGACCGTTTTGATCCTGTTATAGGCGCTCTCGGTATCGAAAACTGCGTACGCGGTGCACAGGGTGAACACGGTGATAATTAACGCGTAGCAAATTAAACAGGCGAGCCGGGAAAAATATTTGCTTATTCCTGAATCGCCCTCTGTAGATGGGCAGACACCGAACGGCTTCAGTAACCACTGACTGCACTGACTGCTCAGGTTCGCGTGTTTCTGATGCTCCGCCGCGACGAACGTCACGTTCACCGACTGCTGTTCCTTCATCGTTGTAGCTTCAAGGCTTGACAGATACTAAATTTCACCACGCTGATGACAACTCGTCGAGTGACAGCCCTACGCTTGCGCCTGTTTTCCAACTCTCGTGTAAGGGGGAATCAAAGTTTCCTTAGGGGACGCAACCCTACTCTGTTTCGATTTTTCGCATTGCAAGTTAAAAGTTCAGACAACGTGGGTTAACGACCATGGACTATTGATGAATCGATTCTTCCAATCGTCAGCGGAGCACAAGCGAAAGGGGTTAAAAGGTATCAATTGAAAGAGTTTCTATTCGCGAGAAGGTGAATTCTATGCGCGATTCTGGCTTGCGTAATTTTTGGGTAAATGTTGAAGTAGGAAAATTCATTGATCCAAACAAAATTTGCTGCAAAATAAAAAGGATTTACTTTATAAGATAAATTCGTGGTGGAAGGAACAAGTAACAATGTAAATATATTTTATTGCAATATAAAAATACTAGTTTCTGCAGCTGATACTTTAATTGAACTACACTACGTGATGAGTGTTCAAGTCAACGTTCGCAGTACGTTGAAAAATGCGACTGCAGTCTTAACAACCTGCACGCGTAAAAAATAAATTTTAATTATCATATACTTACGTCGATATACTATAGACACTTACGTCTGTGAACGTAGGGAGACATAATTCGACGATATTCCCGGCCGTCAGTTTCATCGTCGAATGGGTCATTGCAATTATTAGGACGAAACACAGCTTTTCCTTCCCTGCCAATCGGTACCAATCAACCGTATACGCCATTTCTCCAATTTTTTTGCACTGAATGAAACGTGAATTAAAATACAATGGCAGAAGAGGTACATAGTAGATTCTCGATAAGAGACGGTATTGAGATCCACATATGTATAGAGTAAGCCCCGCGAAGATCCCCCGCGTCTTTGTTTAAGAGAGAGGCGTGAGGTCGTAAATCTTTACGGTCGAGTGAACAGTGACGTTTTATAGTAGAAGGATAGAAAGCGTAATGCTTCCTCACTTCCCACCGTGTTATGCACGTGAGAACTGTTCTATCGCGGGTGTTTCCTCACATCTGATAACTCGATTTCCCTAATTATTCATATAATTGTCAAAGAAGAAGAGCGTGCGTGATACGGAATTAGCGAATAGGTGCGTGCTTCATTCATACGATTCTACCTGCTCCGGAATCGCTTAGCGTTAACATGAGAGGGTATGCCGTATTCTATCCTCTATAATATAACATTTCACCCCGACGGAAGCCTTCATCAGGGTTGGCCTCTATCTCGAGCCCCTTGTTCGTGAACCGTGTTCGCTCACGATCCCTTCGAGGTCAAAGTTATGCCGAATAGTCGTCGACTCCTTCGTTACAAGGAACTGGCCGGTCCCGAGCCAGTTCTTTCTTTGCGGCGCTTACTGTACATAAGGGTTTCATGTTTGTTGACTCACCGTCCCTTGTCGAGAAGCTACTGTTTAAATGTTTGAAAAATATTTTACCTGTTGCGTTACTAGTTCTCCTATGTAACAAAATATAAATATATTTATTAAAAATGATATAAGCATTATGAGGAACGTTAGAGCACTAGTCACGTTACTTGAACTCCATTCCTAAAATGTTCAAAGAGACATTGCAGAAACAGGAATCGCGTTAATAAAAAAACAAAACAAAATAATGTTCATTGACTTCAGTACCATGAGCACGTAGTATCCAACAAGACACATGTCCAATATGTATATCAAAATTTCTGCAAAGCATATTTGCTGCAAGGTTTTCTGTACAAGTGCTAGAAATCTGAAATACCAAAGACATCGGTTAACGGGCGACGTTGCGATTTAATTAATTGAAGTACAAATAGCAAACTTGAAAATCTATAGACGATTTCATACCAAAATGTAATACATTTTACACACTTTAATATCCTAACGTGTAGACTGACGATTCTCGCGATTCTTCTATCCACGTTGCTACACATGTCCGATCGTCCGTCTACTAAATGCTCCAGCCAGCACATCAACACTTCCATCTGACCGCAACTATGCACCACCAATACAGCGGCCAAACTGCATACAGCCGCGTCGACGGAGTGCATCAAGCAACCAGTTAACAGTTGCAACGTAAAGCACACCTCGTTCATAGGACTGTAACGAGCGTCGATATTGAATTGCGAGAGGAAAGGGCACATCATGGGTATGAACGTCACGTTGATATCCTCCGCTAGGACCTTGCCCACGGCGATCGGTATGGCTATGTAGTAGAATGCGAAACCACCCATGGTGAAGACGATACACCCAACGACCAGCTTCTTCCCGAAGTTCGCGTTCGCCAGCATAATTTCTTTGTCCTTGTAGTGCGTAATGTTCTTCCAATCCCACTCCATTTGTTCGACGCACTCGCGGATGTCGTCCACGTGAACGATTAACAGGTGATACTTTACAAATGTCATTAAGCAATAGCTCAGCGGTCCTAACATTTTGATCTTATCGTACATATCTTTCAATTCTAGGATCAGGTGACGGCTGCAAGGTACTGAGAGATAAATAAGCAAACAGTAACAAATTACCCGCTGCGACCAGTAAACGTATTTTCCTACAGGCGAAGTTTTAGTGGAGCTCGGCCAGATGCCCAGCGGCTTTAAAATGAAACGGGTCCATTTCATGCACGAGTCCACGTTCGTTTTGTAATCGTGATTCAAGGTATGTTGTCGCGAAGTACCGTCTGTTATTGGAGCTTGCATCCTTGAAGCTTGAATGGCAGTTCGATACTGAGCGCTTTCGGAATCATAACGGTTCGAAGAAAACGATACAGCGCTTGCGCTTATTTTTCTATAATATTTCTTTTGCGAGGGATAATTTCAGTTGCTCTTCCCGAGGGGATCAACCCTTGCTCGGCTGACCCTACCCTCCAATTAGATGCATTATGAAGCGAGTTTCAAGACGATGGTGATCGATCGGGAGAGATAGAGTTTTCAAACATGAGGGGGAAAAACGGTTGACAGTTCTACAATTCGATTGCCTTTAATTACCTAGGTTCGTATGACTGCAAGTGTTTTTATTTACGAGTGTTTCAAGACTTACGCATCTCTTTCCCTGGCATGAAGTTAGAACAATGTCTTCGGAAATATTTCTCAATCAGATGATAAAATATGCATAAAGTACGCTTAATTAAACAACATAAAGAGCAAAAGATAAGCGTATAGGAAGCTAATTGATCTTGATCGAAATGAGCAAATAGGAATGTAAATACCTAAGTTTTATTGCAATACAGAATTATTCGTTTTCACAACCGATATTTCAGTTGCACGAATCTGCGTAACGACAGTTCAAGTCAACGTTCGCAACGCATTAAGAAATGCAACTGCTGTCTTGACAACCTGCACGTGCAAAAAAAAATGAAATAAAATTGCATTACCATACCTCGCGCAAGTAGCAATGACATATGGATGCTTACGTCGGTGAACGTGGTGAGACATAACTCAACGATATTTCCCGCCGTCAGTTTTATCGTCGAATTGGCCATCGCAATTATCAGAACGAAACACAGCTTTCTGTTCCCTGGTAATCGATACCATTCTACCATATACGACACCTCGCCAATTTTTCTGCTCTAGATGAAACGACAATTAAGATGCGATGGCGGAAGCGGTGCAAAGAGTTTGAAAATTTTTCTTTTTACCTGTTGCGCTACTAACTCTCCTATGTAACAATATATAAAAATATTGATTAAAAATGATACAAGCAATATGATGAATGTGACAGAGCCGGTTACGTTATTCGAATTCCATTCCTAAAGTTGAGAGAAATAAAACCATTGCACGAGCAAGATTCGCGTAAACAAAAATAATGTTCATTCAGTTCCGTACCAGAAGAAGGTAATATCCAAGAAGACATATATGTACTACGTGTACCAAAAATTCCAAAAAGCATACCTGCTGTAACGTGTTCTCTATAAGCGCTAGAAATCTGGAATGACAATGATATCGGTTACCCGGCGATGGTACTCTATAATTAATTAAAACGAAATTCCATTCTATCGGTCGGGATACACATATGTATGTAAATGCTTCTTAATATCAAAAATAATACATTTTGCACACCTTAATATCCTGACGTGTTGTCTGACGACTCTCGCGATTCTCCTACCCACGTTGTTGCACATGTCTGATCGACCATCAACCATATGTTTCAGCCAGCACATCAACACTTCCATCTGACCGCAGGCATGCACCGCCAATACGGCGGCCAAGCTGCAGGCCGCCGCGCCGATGGAGTGTAGCACGCAACCCGCTACCACTTGCAGCGCAAAGCATATTTCGTTCATGGGACTATAACGAGAGTCGATGTTAAATTGCGAGAAGTATGGACAGAGCAGCGGTATGAACGTTATGTTGATATCCTCCGCCGGGACTTTGCCCACGGCGGCCGGTATGGCTATGTAGTAGAACGCAAAGCCACCGTACGTGAACAAGATACACCCAACCACTAGTTTCTTCCCGAAATTCGCATTCGCCAGCATAATTTCTTTGTCCCTGTAGTGCGTGATGTTCTTCCAGTCCCGCTCGATTTGCTCGATACACTCGCGAATGTCATCCTCGCGAACGATTAACAGCCGGTACTTTATAAATGTCATCAGACAAAAGCTCCATGGCCCGAACACGTAGATTTTATTATGAATATCCTTCTCCTCTAGGATATGAAGGCCGCAGGGTAATATCAGGTAAGCAAGGAAACAGTAACAAATAACATGCTTCGACCAGTAGACATATCTTTCTACGGGAGAAACTTTCGTCGAGCTTGGCCAAATACCGAGGGGGTTTAATACGAAACGACTCCATTTCATACACGAATCCACGTCCTTTTCGTAATCGTGATTCGGGGCAAGGTGCGATATACTGTCTGTCGTTTCAGCTTGCATCGTTCAAGCTTCAACGCTTATTCGATACTGACCGCTTTCGGAATCATCGGGGTTCGAGGAAAACAATGCACAGCGCTTCCGCCGGTCTTTCTACAGGGTTTCTCTTTGCTAGGGGCAATTATTTAAGTTGCTTCGCCACAGCGGATCAACCCTTGCTCGGCTGACCCTACCCTCCTATTGGATGCATTATGAAGCGAGTTTCAAGACGATGGTGATCGATCGGGAGAGATAGAGTTTTCAAACATGAGGGGGAAAAACGGTTGACAGTTCTACAATTCGATTGCCTTTAATTACCTAGGTTCGTATGACTGCAAGTGTTTTTATTTACGAGTGTTTCAAGACTTACGCATCTCTTTCCCTGGCATGAAGTTAGAACAATGTCTTCGGAAATATTTCTCAATCAGATGATAAAATATGCATAAAGTACGCTTAATTAAACAACATAAAGAGCAAAAGATAAGCGTATAGGAAGCTAATTGATCTTGATCGAAATGAGCAAATAGGAATGTAAATACCTAAGTTTTATTGCAATACAGAATTATTCGTTTTCACAACCGATATTTCAGTTGCACGAATCTGCGTAACGACAGTTCAAGTCAACGTTCGCAACGCATTAAGAAATGCAACTGCTGTCTTGACAACCTGCACGTGCAAAAAAAAATGAAATAAAATTGCATTACCATACCTCGCGCAAGTAGCAATGACATATGGATGCTTACGTCGGTGAACGTGGTGAGACATAACTCAACGATATTTCCCGCCGTCAGTTTTATCGTCGAATTGGCCATCGCAATTATCAGAACGAAACACAGCTTTCTGTTCCCTGGTAATCGATACCATTCTACCATATACGACACCTCGCCAATTTTTCTGCTCTAGATGAAACGACAATTAAGATGCGATGGCGGAAGCGGTGCAAAGAGTTTGAAAATTTTTCTTTTTACCTGTTGCGCTACTAACTCTCCTATGTAACAATATATAAAAATATTGATTAAAAATGATACAAGCAATATGATGAATGTGACAGAGCCGGTTACGTTATTCGAATTCCATTCCTAAAGTTGAGAGAAATAAAACCATTGCACGAGCAAGATTCGCGTAAACAAAAATAATGTTCATTCAGTTCCGTACCAGAAGAAGGTAATATCCAAGAAGACATATATGTACTACGTGTACCAAAAATTCCAAAAAGCATACCTGCTGTAACGTGTTCTCTATAAGCGCTAGAAATCTGGAATGACAATGATATCGGTTACCCGGCGATGGTACTCTATAATTAATTAAAACGAAATCCAATCGAAACAGAAATCGCTAGTTTATAGGCCATTCTATCGGTCGGGATACACATATGTATGTAAATGCTTCTTAATATCAAAAATAATACATTTTGCACACCTTAATATCCTGACGTGTTGCCTGACGACTCTCGCGATTCTCCTACTCACATTGTTGCACATGTCTGACCGACCATCAACCATATGTTTCAGCCAGCACATCAACACTTCCATCTGACCGCAGGCATGCACCGCCAATACGGCGGCCAAGCTGCAGGCCGCCGCGCCGATGGAATGCATCACGCAACCCGCGACCACTTGCAGCGCAAAGCAGATTTCGTTCATAGGACTATAACGAGAGTCGATGTTAAATTGCGAGAAGTATGGACAGAGCAGCGGTATGAACGTTATGTTGATATCCTCCGCCGGGACTTTGCCCACGGCGGCCGGTATGGCTATGTAGTAGAACGCAAAGCCACCGTACGTGAACAAGATACACCCAACCACTAGTTTCTTCCCGAAATTCGCATTCGCCAGCATAATTTCTTTGTCCCTGTAGTGCGTGATGTTCTTCCAGTCCCGCTCGATTTGCTCGATACACTCGCGAATGTCATCCTCGCGAACGATTAACAGCCGGTACTTTATAAATGTCATCAGACAAAAGCTCCATGGCCCGAACACGTAGATTTTATTATGAATATCCTTCTCCTCTAGGATATGAAGGCCGCAGGGTAATATCAGGTAAGCAAGGAAACAGTAACAAATAACATGCTTCGACCAGTAGACATATCTTTCTACGGGAGAAACTTTCGTCGAGCTTGGCCAAATACCGAGGGGGTTTAATACGAAACGACTCCATTTCATACACGAATCCACGTCCTTTTCGTAATCGTGATTCGGGGCAAGGTGGGATATACTATCTGTTGTTGCAGCTTGCATCGTTCAAGCTTCAATGCCTAGTCGAGAATAGCCCGTTTCGGAATCATCGGGGTTCGAGGAGAACAATGCAGCGCTTCCGCCGGTCTTTCTACAGGGTTTCTCTTTGCTGGGGGTAATTATTTAAGTTGCTTTGCCCGAGGGGATCAACCCTTGCGCTGTGTTGCCTGCCGTTTCATTCGATAAATTATAAAGACACTTTTCAGATATTGACGGCCGTGCATCGGGAGATCGATTTTTCAAACGCGCGCGAGGAAAACCTACAGTTGTCAAGTTCAATCGCTCCGCTTTGGTGCGTAGCTGGCAGGTAAAGTTGCGAGCAGTTCTCGGGTTCGATTGCTCCGCTATCTGTCTCTCATTTTCGTTCTTTAAACCGTTGTATCTCTGTGAACGTGCAATCAACTTTTTTAATCTAATGAATAATGTTTATTACAACGTCACTTCCAAAACAGACGAATAAAAGGTAATACATTAGATACTTACAATAAACGAGAGTTTACATTTGTTTCTGGTCGCCAGTATGTTAGTCGAAAAGTGTTTTTACTCTGCATTGCAAATTAAAGCATGGGACATGCGACACGGGCTCATGAAAGGGGTTGGAACAATCGATGGATGGTGAATCACATTTCGTTAAGGAGCTTACGTATCTCTTTCCCTTGCATAGGGTTAGAATAATGTACATTAATTTGTTAGAAACCACGTGCGTAACATCGACTTCATTAAAGTTCAAATACGATAATTAATCTTAAATCCGTATTTGTTGGATAAGCGTAAGACAAGTGAATATTCTGAACCATTGAAAGAGTTACGTTAATGTCCTTAGCACGTTGAAAAATGCCACTGCCGTTTTAACAACCTAGGCGTTTAAACATACGTACGAGTTTGATGATTTGAAGAAGGGGTAATGCTGCTCATTTTTAATACTTACATCGCTGAACGTTTCAAGTGATAATTCAACCATATTTCCGGCCGTGAGTTTAGTCGAGGAATTGGACATCGCAAGGATCAAGATACAATATAGCCTTTTGTTTTCTGGTAAACGGTACCATTCTATCATGTACGAAGTTTCACCAACTTTTCTGCGCTATTGTAAACAAATGTTTCTCTCATTCTTATGGACTTTGAATTTCCTTGAAACTTCACATCTGCTACCCGTGAAAACATGTATTTATGACAAGAGATAGTAGTTACCTGTTCGCAAACAAGTTCGCCTATATAACAAAATATAAAGATATTGAACGTAAAGGAGATCCATAATGCTAGATACGTTATAGTAATCGCTACTTCTTTTGCATTCCATTCCTATAATATCACAAGAGAATGGCGGCTAATTATTGAAATGAAATGATCGACCTGAGTCGTTTAATTTTGTCCACACCTGTACACAATAATATCCGAGAAGACACATGTTAAGTGTGCATCCGAAAAATTCTACAAGAGATATTTGCTGAAGTGTCTTTTCTGCGATCGCCAAAAATCTGGAATCCAACAGGCATTAAATATCAAAAGCCCGACATAATGATCGATTACAAGAATGCAAGATTTACAAACTTCGAACAAGTGGTGTTTCAATACTTGAATTTCACACTCAAGATATTTGAATGTAAAGTTCGAGATTCAATATTTCGATACACATGAAATTTGTATTCCTTGGGAAAAGCTCAAGCAGCTTTGCCCAAGAGAGACTTTCGTTGCAACATTCGAAGCATTAATCACGTGTTGAAGGGAAATAAATTAATATTAGAATGAAAGGTAATCATTCGTACTCACCTCAAAATTTCAACGTGATGATTAACAATGACGGTTGTCCTTCCATCCACAGTCTTGCTCATACCTGGCCGCCGCCCGTCCACTAAATGATGCAGCCACTCCATCAAGACTCGCATCTGACCGCAGGCATGAACAGCGAACACTGCGGCCAAACTGCAAGCGGCTGACGTGATTCCGTGCATCAAGGCACCGCCTAGAAACTCCACGGAAAAGTAGAGCTCGTTCATGGGACTGTAACGAATGTCGACGATGACAGTCGAGGCAGGAAGCGGCATCGAGATGTACGTGACGTTTGCACCCGCTGCTGGGACCTTGCCAACGTGCCACGGTATGACTACATAGAATAACGTAAAAGAACCGTATACAAAGAAAGCGCATACAGCGGTCAGTCTTCTACCGTGGTTGGCGTATATTAACATGATCCTTCGATCCTCGAGACAATCAACGCTTCTCCAGTCCCCTTTGATCCTTTCGAGACACTCGCGTATATTACCTCCGTGATGAATTAGCAGGGAATACTTCATGAAATTCATGACAACAAAGCTCAGCGGACCAAATGCTTTGATCCTACTGTAGGCGTTCTCGGCTTCGAAGATTATGTACGCGATACCGTTCACAAAGATAATGATAATTAAGGCGTAACAAACTGAACAGATCAGCCGGGAGAAACATTTGTTCATTCCTGAACTGTTCTTTGTAGATGGCCAGACACCGAACGGTTTCAGTAACCAACGAGTATATTGAACGCTCAGGTTCACGTGTCTCTGATACTCCGCCGTCACGTTCACTGACTGCTGTTCCTTCATCGTTGTAGCTTCGAAGCTTGACAGAAACGAAATTTTACCTCGCTGATGACAATTCATCGAATGACAGTCCTACGCGTGCGCCTCTTTTCTTATTCTCGTGCAAGGGGGAATGAAGGTCTTCTTTGGGGACGCCACCATTCCCTTGTTCCAGTATTCACATTACAAATTAAAGGCTCAGGCATGCTGAAGACGAGACTACCTACGAACTGATTTTTCCAAACCTCCGTGGAGCACGAGAGAAAAGTGTGGAAAATATCAATTGCTGGTGAAAGAGGTTCTATTTCCGAGCAGGTAAAATCTACGTATGCTTCAAGTTTACCTTTTTCTTTTTTTTTTTTTTTAACCAAAGGGTTAAAGGGTTCAACAGAAAACGCACCATTACCCGTAATACAAAACTCCTCGTCCTCGTCACTTATTTTATTTCTCAATATGTTTATAAAACGCGGCACATTGATCGTTGTAAATATTGCAAACAATAATTGTAAATATTCAACGTATGTAACAAACGCTCACGTTAAAGCTTCCCCAATCATAAAAACACGTCAACGATTGTAAAAAGAGAAACGTGAACATTGAAAGATATTCAAGTCAATGTTCTTAACACGTTTAGAAAAGCACTTGCTGTCTTAACAACCTATGTGCACGACATCATTTCGCCGATTACTGGAAATATGTTATAACGCAGCAGTAACAATTTCATACTTACATCGGTAAACGTACTGACAGATAAATCCACCATGTTCCCGGCGGTCAATTTTATCGAAGAATTGGACATTGCCATTATCAGAACGCAGCAAAGCTGTTTATTCCGTGGCAATCGGTACCATTCAATCATATACGTAATCTCTCCAATTTTTCTGCACTATCGGAACGTTGTTTTCGTTTTTTTTTTGTTTTTTTTTCTTGCGTAATAAAAATGTTTCGTTGGTTCGAGTACAATTAGCATACGCAAATGTCCTACCTGTTCAGCCACGAGTTCGCCTATGTAACAAAATATGAAAATATTAAAGGTGAGAGATACGAGTAGAATGCTGTATGTCACCGCGCTCGTCACTTCGTTCGATTTCGATTCCTAGAATGACAAAACGAAGCGTACGTTGGAATCGATCTATTCGCTTTAAACGTTCATCTAATTATACCATGATAATGTAGTATCCAACAAGACATATATCCAACGTGCATCCTAAACATTCGGCGAAAGATATTTGCCGGATCACTTTTTCCGTGAGCGTCAAAAATCTGAAATGCCACAGAATATTCCTGCATATAAAGTATAAAAAGAAATGATGAAAAGAACAATATAAGAAGAAAGAAAAGTCATTGCTATTATTCTCATCTTGCATAATTTCCAAACAATCGGTGTACACACTTTAGAATTCGAACATGCTGACACACGATGCTCGCGATTCTACCATTCACCGTGCTACTAACGCCCGATTTTCCGTCTACCAAATGTTCCAGCCTGTTCGTCAGGACCTGTATCTGGCCGCAAGCATGCATGGCGAATGCGGCGGCCAAGCTGCAAGCGGCCGTTGTGATCCCGTGCATCAAGGCGCCAGCAACTAATTGAACGAAGAAAACGATCTCGTTCGTCGGACTGTACCGAGTATCGATGATGTGTCTCGTGAACGGGAACACCAGAGGGATGAAGGTGAGATTTTCATTCTCTATACTGACTCTGCCGAAGCTAATGGGTATGGCGATATAGTAAAAGGCGAAGCCACTGTACATGAAAAAAGTGCAGACGAGCACGAGCTTTCGGCCAAAGTTGGCCTTCACTATCATCGCATCCCTGTCCTTGTCGTATTTTACGTGTCTCCAGTCCCATTCGATCCTTCGCACGCACTCGCGTATATCGGCCTCGCGAAGGATCAAACAGTAATACTTCGCGAACGCCATCGCGCAAAAAATTAGTGGGCCAAATTGTTTGAGTATATGGTACAGCTCGTCTACCTCGAGGACCACGTACAGGGCGCAAGGTATGGAAAGGAAGCTTATCAGACTGTAACAGATAACGTTTATCAGCATGCAAAAATATTTCCACGATGTCGAAATTGTGCGCGTGTCCGGCCAAAGACCCAGCGGTTTCAATAGCCAACGATTCCATTGGATACTCAGGTTCACGTATCGTTTATAATCGTATCCCGACGAATGGAACTCTTTGCGATCTGTTATGTTAGGGGTCTGCATCTTTGCTACTCAGATGTTCGTACGAAACTGAATGCAACCCTTCGTTGCCGATTGCGAAAGGAAATAGTAGCGCGATTGCGCTCGTAGTCTCGTTATTATTCTTGCAAGGGTATATCTGAGTTTTTCCGAGGGATTCGACCCTCCTGTGCCCTCAACCCGATGCATTATGCAAACGGTAGCATAATGATGGTGAAACACCGACAAGTTGCTTTCTCAAGTCCGCGAACAGAGTTTCCGACGCGTTCAAGCTGTTGATCAATTTGTGGGCTTCTCTGAGTGTATTCTCATTCAGTCGCACAAAAGTGCGGAAAGAATATTTGACGGAAAGAATATTGTTGGATACCATTGTAAGACGTTCGATATTTTTATCGTATACCGTTCGAAGAAATATGTATATTAATTGATGGTCAACACTTCAATGAAAAAGAAACGATAAAAAGTAGCAGGGAAATAGATGCACGTTGAAGCGTTAACAGGATTACCTTTATTAAAAAGAAAAAACTAGACGATGCGATGTACAACATTGTCGAAACAGCATGTTTCTTAGAAGCCCTATCAAGAAACAATCCGTATGGGGACTATTTCTGACAGATATTACGGTAAGCAGTGATTGTACTTGATTTCAAACGACTTCACGCAATATGTTCAAGTATCCCATTGACACTTTCATGATCTGAGAAGCATTGTTTACCAAAAATCAGTTACAGAAGAATTAATGAAAATATTGAATTCGTTCATACTCACATCGGTGAAAGTAGCTAAAGACATTACGAGCACCTTTCCGGCTTTCAGCTCTGCCGGACAATTAGACATAGCAATTATCAGTATTAGGCAACGTGCGTGCTTATTTGGAAGACGATACCAATTCACCGTGCAGGATACTTCTCCCACATACTTGCCCTGTTAACATAGGTATTTTATCAAGAAAAAGCACTGGAGTGTCGATGGGAAATTAATTGTAGAACGACGTACTTCGTTGACAAGCAGCTGGCCGATGTAGCATAATATGAAAACACAGAAAGTACAGGAAAAGTGCAGTGTTACCGTAACTACGAGAGCCGTAGTATTTCTTGCTTCCCATTCCTAAAAATCATTTACCACGTATTCTTGGGAAAAATTATAATCACAATATCTGTGCTGTCTATCGTACCATTATAATGCAGTATCCTGCGATGCATATCAGAGACGTGCCACCCAGCATTTCGATCAAACAAATCCGTTCTGTCACGCTGTTGACAATCTTTAAAAATCTACAACACAGTTACTTGGCAATCGATGATTTCAAGTGAAATATATGCATACATGCCTTCTTACAAATAAAGTCTCCAGAAAACTGTTATTAATAAACGTTGATTCACATTGAATATTATAACAGGGGAATTAAACGGATACTTTACAAACATTTATTATTGCTTTATGCGCTCTATTCAATATGCATACAGGAACATTTGGCGTCATATTATAACAAAAGTAACAAGCATCGTTCATGCTGTAATCCACTTTTTCCTTCGTTTATTGATGCGCTCACCTTTTTACCTTTGCCTGATATTCGACAATATCCACGATCCTCCGCTGCACCACCGTTTCACTCATATCCGTCTTATCCACAAGTTCTTTCATCTTGTTCGCCAGTATCCTCAGCATACCGCACGTATGGAGAATCAGTAGAGCGCAAATTCCGCAGGAGCCGCTAATAATGGTGTACGTAACAAATCCAGCTAGGACTTGTAGCGTGAACATAATCTCGTAAATCGGTGTGGCCTGTTCGTTGAGAACCACAAGATAAGACGGACAGGGCAACGGTCTTATCGTGCCGTTCTCCGCGGTGACAATTGTCCCTCTCAATAGTGGAAGAATAACCCGGTAGCACACGCCGCCGCTGTACATCGTAGTCGCGGCAATCAGCACCACTCTTCTCGCGGTCTTCGCTCTCGAATAAAAAATCTGTCGACTTCCCTCCGCGGCATCGGCCCAATCCTGTCTCATCATCCCGAGTGCGCCATCAATTTTGTCCGTATGGCACAGGAGTATCGTGTACTTGAAGAGCTGAATGGCCGAGTTGATTACAGGCGCCAACACCTTCACCTTAACTTGGCCATTCTTCTCTTTTAGCAGTACGTATAATATGTTCGGCGCGAGCATCAGGAAGAGTAGCGAGAATGTAATAACATGTTTTGTTCTGTGCAACAACTTTGCGGGAATGGAGGGCGGAGCGGCAATAGGCCAAGCACCGACCGTCGCCAAAAATGGTTTCACGAATCTCATGGCGTAATCCAAATCCTCCTCCTGTCCCTTGCCTAATCGAGGCTTTCCTCTCATGGTCGAAAGCTCGTGGATAACTGCATGAAACGCGAACGCTTCGGAACGGTTTGATACATAATGTTATCGCGCTTGCGTGCACGTGAATTGTCACTATTCGAAAGATTTGGCGCAGGAGCACGTCGTGCAATAACATGTTTCACGGAGAAGCAGGGAAGCAAGTTGAAATTACCTGTTGGAAAATTTACATCAAGTTGCCCGATGTATTTTCGTAGCAGAAGGGTTTTGTTGGACAATGATTGCTTTGCTCTCCGATTTTCCAACGATTTTTGCTGCTAGTCGCAAAGTTTTGTAGTAAACGTGCGCGACAATCGTCGCGCGACGATGCGGGTTCGCGAAAGGGTTGCGTGTCGAAGGGAACTATTTGATTTGATCGTACGTATGTACGCGTGTATACTTGAACCTCGATCATGAAACGGAAGGATATGGCTACTATTCGAATGCATCATCCGCACGAAGCAAAATATGTAGAAAACAGTTAAAGGAAAATGGGAATACGTTGAAGTATCAACAAGACACTAACTTTATTAAAGAACTGGACAATGCGATTTGCAGCATTGTCAAACAATGTGTTGTCATACAAAGTTCTCTCAAAGAACAATTATCACATTACGGGCTATTGCGGACAGATGTAGTAAGTAAAGAAATTTCAAACCACTTTACTCAATATGTTCAAGTATCCCATTGACACTTTCATGACCTGAGAAACATCGTTTAGGAAAAGAATGCAGAATTGATAAAAATATTTCACTCGTTCATACTCACGTCGGTGAAAGTAGCTAGAGACATTTCGAGCATTTTCCCAGCTTTCAGCTTTGCCGGATAATTAGACATAGCGATTATCAGTATTAAGCAACGGGCGTGCTTATTTGGAAGACGGTACCAATTCATCGTGCAGGATGTCTCTCCCACATAGTTGTTCTGTTAATATACATACATTTATGAAGAAAAAGCACTGGGGTGTCGATGACAAGATTGTATAACGACGTACTTCGTTGACAAGCAGTTGGCCGATATAGCATAATATGAAAACACAGAAAGTACAAGAAAACTGTAGCGTTATCATAACTACGACAGTCGTGGTATTTCTTACTTCCCATTCCTACAAATCATTTATTCCATATTTTTGTAGAAAAAAAGCGGAATCCGTGCTACCTTTCGTACCTTTATAATGGTATATCCTACGATGCATATCAGAGATGTGCCTCCTAACAGTTCTATCAAACAAATACGTTCTGTCACACTGTCAATAATTTGAAAAAATCTGCAATATATTGATACTTGGCTGTTGATGATCGAAAACAAATTATATAGGTATGACTCCGGGAAAATAATATTTGAAACAAGAGCAGGCCACAGGCTTGAGACTTGTACGCACTTCTCGGCTGATTTTCAAAGGCGACGCATCCTTTTCCTCGCCGCGCGTCTGGGCCCCGCAAGATGTAAGGCAATCGAAGGGCCTCGGGTACGTAGCATGCGAACTGCGCGTGGCGCATTAGGGTACTTTCGAGGACTTGGGCCCTTGCCGAGGGCCCAGACGCGCGACAGGGAAATGGAAGCGCCGCCTCTGAAAATCGGTTGAAAAGTTGCAGTTAATTCCCAAGCCTGGAGTAGGCAGTACGAAGAAAATACATACCTACTACTTTCCATAGAAACAATTCCTCATCGACTTTTCACGAGCTCAACTTCATTTCAATGGAAAATTGAATACTATTACCATTAATAAAAAATGACAGATTATATCATTGATATTTTTATGTTGGATAAATGTATTATCACTTTACGGTGTCTACTCGATACGCACAAACTATTACCAATAACAGTTTGAATCGGGTCATCAGAAATAAAGGAGGATGCCTGTTCATCCTCTAATACAATTCATTTCATTCGTTTGCATACTTACCTCTGTATTTTCGCCTGATACTCAACAATATCGACGATCTTGAGCTGCACCGCAGTCTCGCTCATATCAGATTTCTCCGCAAGCTGTTTCATCTTGTTCGCCAGTATACTCAACATGCTGCACGTATGGAGAACCATCAGGGCGCAAATTCCGCAGGAGCCGCTGATAACCGTGTATGTAACGAATCCGGCAAGGACTTGTAGCGTGAAAATAATCTCGTAAATCGGTGTGGCCTGTTCATCGAGAATCACAAGATAAGACGGACAGGGCAACGGTCTTATCGTAACGTTCTCCGGGGTGACAATTGTCTCCCTCAATAGCGGAAGAATCGCCCGGTAGCATATGCCCCCGCTGTACATCGTAATCGCGGCAATCAGTACCACTCTCGTCACGATCTTCGCTTTCGAAAGGAAAATCAGTCGATTCTCCTCCGTGACACTTAGCCAATCCTGCCTCATCATTTCAAGTCCGGTTTCAATTTCCCTCGCACGGCACAGGAGTACCGTGTACTTGAAGAATTGAATGCTAGAGTTGATAACAGGCCCGAATATCTTCATCTTAACTTGGCCACTATTCTCTATCAGCATTACGTGTAACATGTTCGGCACGAGCATCGTGAAGAACAATGAAAATGCAACAAAATGTTCCGTTCTCTGCAATAATTTCGCTGCGTTGGAGGAGGAAGCTGGAATCGGCCACGCACCAACCATCGCCAGAAATGGTCTCACGAATCTCGTGGCGTAATCCAAATCCTCCTGTCCCTTGCCTAATCGAGGCTTTTCTTTCATGGTCGAAAGCTCGTGGATAACTATGCGAAAAGCGGATTAGACGATACGGTTTGAAATATCTCATTGCGTCTGCGTGCACGTGAACTGTTACCATTCGAACGATTTTGCGCAGGAACACGTTGCGAAATAACATGTTTCACGGAGAAGCAAGGAAACAAGTTGAAATTACCTGTTGGGAAATTTACATCAAGTTGCCCGACGTATTTTCGTACCAGAAGGGTTTTGTTGGATAACGATTGCTTTGCTCTCCGATTTCCCAACGATTTTTTCTGCTGCCCGCAAAGTTTTGTGGTACATAATCGTCGCGACGATGCGGGTTCGCGAAAGGGTTGCGTGTCGAAGGGAACTGTTTTGTATGTATGCTTGATGAACTCGGATCGTTCAACAGAAAAGTACAACATGGTCGTGATTTGAATACTATTTGCGAATCTATAGCTGCTACTCTCATTTTTTATGAAAGCGATCTAAAATGTTCATAAACAAATTACGTTGTGATGGCGGATACGTTCTCCAGGTGATCTCATGATACACAAGCATGAATAAGCTTGTAACTCATAATCCCCAGTATTTTATCAGAGAGTTTTTCATGTAATAAAATACTTCAGTCTTTTTCGATAAAAACTATTTGTCCAATTTTTACCTTATCTTTCCGCGAAGGAAAGTTTTATTTAGCGTAAAAATATATTACAATTCTGCTTAACAATCTTCTTTCCACTGATCTACGTTCGATGCTTTTCCCGTCAGGTCTAATCTTGCAAAATAAATGTAATATTATCGATGACATATCTCTATACGATTTCTAGCAGGAAAATTAATGAACGATACTTTAGGTGATTTCGCGCAATATGTTCAGGTATACCACGGAAACCTTCATCACCTGGAATCCATTTGCAGAGAAATATAGAATTCGTAAGAGGGTGTGATTTTTGTGCTACTCACATCGGTGAAGGTGGACAAAGACATTTCGAGAACTTTACCAGCCGTAAGCTTCATCGGGCTATTAGACATGGCTATTACTAGTGTCAGACAACGCGCATGTTTATTCGGAAGACGATACCAATTCAGCGTACAAGATGTGGTGCCCACAATAGTATTCTGTTAACGGAAAGTAGGTATATTATTAATAAATCACATAGCATAATATTCGTAATTATTAAACTGCGGATTTTCATGCAAATTCATGTTTTTCAGAATATAGTGGAAGCAGTAGAACTTCGGTAGAAAATTACTTCACCTATCAGGTATTTTAAAAAGCGCTATAATTTTGTTATTTTCTATATTCTTTTTATATCACGTGCATTTTGTACAATTCAGCATCTTCAAATTACCTATAAATGCATAAAAATCCAGAGTCTGGCAATTATATTTTGTAGTGACGTGAGGAATAAATTGTTATCGAAATACGAGTAACGGGTTGACTGGAAACATGCAAAAACGTACTTCGTCGAGTAGCAGTTGACCAACATAGCACAGTATGAAAATGGACAATGTAAGAGATATGTACAACGTGGTAAAAACCACAAAAGCCGTGGTGTTACTGTTTTCCCATTCCTAAAATATGTATATTTGTACTATATTTCTGATATTGAATATTTCCATTGAAAAAAAGAAAGAAATACCTACCATCATGAAGCAATACCCCACGACACACAGTAAACATATACCACCGAAAATTTCGGTGAAACAAATCAATTCTGTGATATCTTTGGAATTGTCTAAAAATCTGCAATCAAATTATTCACTCTTCTATTATATAATAACTAATCTAGTGTAACAGCAATTTCTTTCTCCTCCATTCGATGATTACTCACTTCTTTATTTTCATCTGGTACTCAACGATATCCATGATCCTCCATTGCGCCATGGCCTCGGACAGATCCGCCTTCTCCACCAAGTGCTTCATCTTGCTCACCAATATCTTCATCATACAACACGTGTGCAGAACCATCAGGGCGCACAGGCCGCTGGATCCGCTGCCAACGGAATAAGTGACGAACCCAGAAATCACTTGCAGCGCGAAAAGTATCTCGTATAGCGGACTAGCTTGCTCGTCGATGACGATGAAGTAACTCGGAAATGGTATCGGTCTTATCGTGACGTTGTCCGGGGTGACGATTGTTCCCCTCAAAAGGGGGAGGATTATTCGGTAACACATACCGCCCCCGTACATGGTGAGCACGACAATCAGCAGCATTTGCCGTCCAATTTTCGCTTTAGCGCGAAAAATCAATCGATTCTCCTCCGTGGCGTCCAACCAGTCCTGCCTGATCATTTCCAATCCATCCTGAATCTTCTTCATTCGACACAACAAAATAGTGTATTTGCACAGTTGCATGCTGCAGTTGATCAACGGTCCCAAAATCTTCAGCTTCACTCGGTTGTTCTTCTCCTTGAGGAACATGTACAGTATACCGGGGATAAGCATTAGGAAGAACAGGAAGTAAGCGGCGATATGCTGGACCCTTCGTAATATTTTCGTGGGGAACGTCGGGGTAGACGAGCTCGGCCATACCCCGACTATTCCCAAAATCAGTTTCGCGAATCTCGTCGCGTACCTCCAATCCGCCTCGACATTAGATACACGAGACGTGCTCTCCATCGTCGAAAGCTCGCACGCGATTGTGTGTACGCGAGCGTGCAGAAGCAGCGATTTCGTTTCGCTGCTTTCAAACGCGCTTGCGTGCATGAAATGTTGAACGTTTACGAAACCAACCATTCAACTGTTACCGCTCAGGCGATCACTTTGGATCGCGGTAAAATTACAAAATAACATGCTTAACTTTCAAGCGTGGAAGTCGAAGAAATTATACTCGCGTGCACCGTACGATTTACTACGCACCGGTGATGTGGAAATCTGTTATACTACCCTTTAGCGTCATTCCCGGGCTATTGCTTCGTGCTATAAAGGAACGGTATTCGCTTGGAAGGATTCATATGATAACTTCGGTATTCGAAAAGGTTCAATTATTTTATATGACGTCGGGTTGCAATGCTCTACGGCTTGCCACGGTATTTACGTGGTATACGCTTAAGCGGTATTCCGCAAAGTTGGAACAGTCAGCGAAGAACTCTTGGAGGGAATTGGCCGCGCAGTGATGCTTTGGGACATCAGAGGAGAACAGGCCAGGTATGTGTACTAGAAGGGTGAACGTATCCGCATAATGTTTTAGGATTCGTTCAGCGTTTGTCGTGTCAAGCATATTTTGCCTCAATGAGGATCGTTTAAGTGATTTTAACATACGAGTGTAAGACAACGGTACGATTTATTCGGATTTCCGTGGAAACCCTTCCTGGGCAATACATAATGATTCCACGTACTCTTCGTCGAACTTTTACGACCGCTGTGCGTGATTCAATGAAGGGTAGCTTTCTGCGAGGGCTGTCATCCAAGTTTCTACATTGTCTCGGGGAAACAGAGTTTTTTTTTTCGAGGATAATCCACGATAATTGTAACCTGGAACGCTTTCCACTGGGTGCGCTTGCAAAGTTTGCAAAGGTTGAAACGCAGGCAACTGCGAGCAATTGCGAGAAATGCACAGCGAAAAAGGGGTAGAGAGTTGCGCGTCGTAAAGCAAACACCTGCGTTTCACATGTTAAAGCGATTCTCTGTAGAAGAAAAAATTGTGCGGCAGTGTCACAGTTTGCAATCGTATAATGTTTTATTCCTTTCAAAGAGGTGGTACCAGCTGCCAGATGTATAATTTTTTTGTTCACCTTAACGTTTCCATATTTTCATCCGTCTCGGGTAGCTAAAAAAAAAAAAAAAAAAACGATTACACCAAATGCAAAATGCGTTACATCTTAATGGTCATTTTTTATTTACAAGAGCTTGCAAATCTGGGATGATTCGCCTTCCTTCATACTGTTATCGCTCGCAGAAAATTGAAGTAGGCTGCCGATGTCTTAAACACCTATGACATTTTATATTTCCTCGGATAAGTAATTGTTTGTTAACGACTGAGCGAACAATACAAATCAAGACTTACGTCGCAAAATGCTTGAAGGGACAGATCGAACAATTTGCAACCAGTAAAAGCTGATGGGCGGCTCGTTCTAAGTATGATCGTTCTAACGTCTTTGGCCATGTCGTGTGGAAAATTGTACCACGGCAGAAAGTACGTTACTTCTCCCACTCGTTCGCTCTTGAGAAAAGATGTAAAAAATCGTGAGAAGAATTAACGTAGCTTGCTTGGGTAGAAATACCTGCTGCTTAAGACGGTCACCGATACATGATATTATAAATACGTTCAACATAATCGAAGTCATTAGAACAAAGTATGTTAACGTGCTGAGTGGCTTATGATCTTCCCATTCCTAGAAAAAGATAACGAATTACAGTATCCGCGTACACTTTTTCTTTTAATTAGACACTATTTCCTGTGTACCACAAGAACACCATATTCTAGGAAACATATGATGATTGTGCAACCAATCGTTTCCGACAGAAACACCACGTTTAACGTCTTTTCAATCATCGCGGCGAACCTACAATTAATTACAGTCAAACAATGAAAACAATTTGCAATACAATTTTCTATACCTATAGAAATGAAAAGAATGATATTCTTACTCTATCGATTTCAGGTGATGCTGAACGATATCGCGAAGGTGATATCGCGTATCCTCCATGGTGTGGCTTAAGAATGCTTCGATTCTCCTGTTGACAACCTCGAACAGTCCACAGGAATGCATCATAAGAGTAGCAACGAAGCTGTATATCCCACAATTCGTGGACAGTATAACAATACTGATCACCATTTGCGTAGCAAACGTGATCTCATAAATCGGCGAGTCCTCGATAACGAAGAAAACATAGTCGCTCAAATAAGGCAATGGCAATTGGGTGGTGTTGTCAGCTTTCACAACTTTTTCGGCCCTCAGGGGCAAAATAATGTGATAGGGTAAAGAACCGCCGTAACAAAGTGTCAGGTACACCATAGTGAAAAGCTTGCCGATTCTCGCGCATTTCTTCATCACCAGGCGATCTTCCTCGCAATCCACGTCTTCGTATTGCATTTCTATTTGCGTTAAACAGAATCGTATCTCATTTCTGTTAATAATCATCGTCCAGAACTTGATGATCGCCAAAAGGCTGAAAACCTGCGCGGCGATCACCTTCATGTATCTCTTCAGATCCTCGCAGTCGAAGAAGGTATAGATCACATGAGGTATCAGCATGAAACACATGGATAGAAACACCGCGCCTATTTGTACGAAGCGTACAACATTGTTTAGAAGCGAGTCGTGCCTCGGCCAAATGCCGACGGGCGTTAATAATACTTTAGCGATGCGCACCGCGTATTCAACGTCCGATTTGAAATGAACGTTGCGATAACCCGTGCCACTTTTCGTTTCCACGGCCATGTCGGCTGATTTCTCCTTACGGCGAGCAATAGAAAACCCTTTGAACCGTCGGGGACGAAATGTACAATGTTGATGGTCTCGCGTGCAACATTGCCTGGCGCTTGCGCGAAAAGTTGGCCGGAACGATTTCGAACAAACAGCTTGCAATGATACGGAGAGAAACCTTAATGCAAGTAAATTGAAGCTATCTTAAGCAACGTTCGCGGTATTAGGTTCTATTACGGGGGTTGAAGTACTACCATACGCTCCAAAGAAAATTGCAGCACGCCGTGATCTAGGGTTGCACGAAGATACAATTGAGCGCGCGATTTCTTCTGAATAAATCACGATTCGAGGCCTCACCAACGTTCACTCGTATTTTGATCATCTTTTGCCACGTTTCAACGAATGGTAGATCGTTCCGCGGTATCTATACTAAAAACAAAGCCGTGTACTTGTTTTCGATTGCAACGTATCAAATCGTGAAGCGTAATAGGCATCGTATTGTCGATTGTGTTGCGAGAATCATTAGTTTAAGTTTGAGGAGTATCATGGAAAACGATGGTCCAGGTGTGCGGCTCTCAAAGTGAGTAAATCCACTACCTTATGCTGACACACATATTTTCAAGTGTTGCCTTTTTTTTTCAAAATTCGTTGATTTTTCTCTGCGGCGCTTCCGAAACTCCGCCGTGTGACACGACAGGACAATATGTTTCCTACTTCGAGCAATGTACACGTGTACAGTATGCTCGCAAGAGTGAGCAACAATAAAATGGTACGAGAGGCAATTCTCGAGGTGTACTTGAATCTCGGTTCAGCTTTCGTTGTGCGATATCGCGTTGTATGCTTGTAAAGCTTGTGAAATTTGTGAAACGTTATAATAGTATGTAATTACTAGACTGCGGACTTTTATGCATTTCTAGAAAATTTAATCTAGGTAATTTATATTACCAGAAATTTGAATTTACACAAAAGTCCGCAGTCTGGCAATCACGAAAGAATATGTCACACAGCGTGAGAACTATGAATAGAAAAAGAGGTCTGGTGCTGCTTGATTGTTTACAATTGTTCCATGATTTTTCTTCTAAATCGGTCATTCTACATGAAGGATCTACTTTCCGTCGATCTATTTTTACTTTCACGTTTCCATCTGTGTTCAAAGTATGCGAACGACCCACGTATTACGTGTAGTATGTTACATTTGAAGCATGCATTTTTATTTGCAAGCAGGTATAAGTCTAGAGTGATTTCTTCTTCTATACTGTCATCGCGCGCAGAAAATTCAAATAGGCTGCCGAAGTTTTGCACACCTACGATATTTTCCATTGCAAACGCTTACTCGTTAGTACGCGGAAGGATATGAAATTTGCTACTTACGTCGCAAAACGCTTGAAGGGACAGATCGAATAACTTGGCACCGGTGAAATTCGATGGGCGGCTAGTTCTAAGTATGACCGTTCTGACATCTTTGGCTACGTCCAGCGGAAGATTGTACCAAGGTAGAAAGTAGGCTTGCTCGCCCACCCTTTCGCTCTTGAAAACGAAAATAATGTTAAAGAGCGTGAAGAATAATGCGGCTTGGCGCGTAGTACCTCCTGCTTAACCCGATCACCAATGAATGCTATTATGAAAACGTTCACGAAAATCGACGTCATTAGGACGAAGTATGTGAAAGTGCTGAGGGTGTTATGATCTTCCCATTCCTGGAAAAATGCTACCCATAGTACGTACATATGTATGTATACGCGTCTCTTTAATTAAACATTATTTTCCTATCAAATAAATACCACAAGAACACCGTACTCCAGGAAACATACGATGATGGTGCAGCCAATAATCTCTGACAGATATACCGTGCTTAAAGCTTTCTCGATTAGTGCCGCGAATCTATAATTAATTACAGTTCCACAGTAAAGAAAAAAAGAAGGAGAATTAATGCTTTGGTGTAAAAGAAAATTGCTAAATCATTCTTACTCCATCGCTTGCAGGTGATGCTGAACGATGTCGCGAAGTTGATCACGCGAATCCTGCATATTCTGCCTAAAGAGCATCTCGATTCTTCTGTTGACAACCTCGAATAGTCCAGAGGAATGCATCATAAGGGTAGCGATGAAGCTATAAATCCCGCAATTCGTGGACAGTATGACGGTACTGATGATTATTTGCGAGACAAATGTGATCTCGTAGATCGGCGAGTCCTCGATAACGAAGAAGACATAGTCGCTCAGGTAAGGCAAAGGTATTTGAGTGGTATTGTCCGGTTTGACAGTTCTCTCAGAAGTCAGGGGTATGATGATATGGTAAGGTAAAGCACCGCCGTAAGAAAGGCCCAAATATAAAGTGGTAAAGAATCGGCCGATTTTCGCACAGTTCGTCATCACCAATCGATCCTCCTCGCAATCCACATTTTCGTATTGCATTCGAATCTGCGTCAAGCAGAGCCTAATGTCCTCTCTGTTGATAATCATCGTCCAGAACTTGATGATCGCCAAAAGGCTGAAAACCTGCGCGGCGACCACCTTCATGTACTTCTTCAAATCTTCGCAATCGAAGTACGTGTAAATCGCATGCGGTACCAGCAGGAAACACATCAGAAGAAAAACCGCGCCAGTTTGTGCGAACAGTTTAACGTTGCCTAGAAACGTATCGTTCCTTGGCCAGATACCAATGGGCGTTAGCAAAGCCTTAGCAATGCGTTCCGCGTATTCAACGTCCGATTCAGAATGTACGTTGCGATAATTTGTAATAGTTTTTCCCCCCGCGCTCATATCGACTGATAGCGTGTCCTTGCGACGAGCTGGTGAAAACCCTTTGGATTACTAAGAACGACTACGCATGCACAATGTCGATGGTCATACAATGTGCCGCGACGCTTGCGTGGAAAGTTCGGCGAAACGATTTTGAGCAAATAGTTCGTGATGATACAGAGCAACTTTAATGGAACGAGAGATTTAAGTTATTTTCCACGATACTCGCGTTGCTATACATATATTATTATCCGGTGGAGGCACTACTATATGCTCGGAAGAAAAGTGTACACCATGATCTATGGTCGCATCGGGAAGAAATTCTACACGATTTTGCGTGTGAATAAATTGCACATCGAAATTTCTGCAACGTTTATTATTACTCCGAGGGGGTAGTATACCATTGTTCATACATCCATGTCCATCGCAAGATAAAATGTACGATATCGTTCTTGGCCTTCATATTAACAGCAGAATCGTGTTGTTCCTCTTGAACTGCACGACCAAGCACTGATTCGACGAAGAATGCAACGTATCGCCACACTCATCGATAAGACAGTGTTTCTTTTCCAACTCTTATTGCGAAGTAATGATAGGCCATCGATGATGATCAGTATCGTTGATTGTAATTCGAGTGTCGATGCGGTAATAGCACGGGAAACGGTAGCCGTTAGTTTTAGTCCGAAGCTCGCCGCTGCGCCATGGAGAACGATAGCCGAAGCAAAGACCCTCAAAGTGAGGAGTTCTCTCATCCCTATTTGGGATGTGCGAAATTCATTTAAGCCTTCCTTTATATTTTCTAGACTCGGTATGGGTCATGCAGAAGGGCACGACCACGATGTTCGTGGGAGAAGTGGTGGGCACGGGGATCCTTCTGTTCATCGGTTGCATGGGCTCCCTGGGGACAATGGGACCGATACTGCCACCACCCCTGCAGACGTCGATGGCGTTCGGTATGACCGTGAATCTGCTGATCATGGTAAGCATATAAATATCTGTGTAAATGATTTCGCGTTTGATCCTAAACCGATCATCCTCGCACAGATGTTGGGCCACGTAAGTGGTGCGCATCTGAACCCAGCCGTCACGATAGGGGCGGTTATCGTTGGCCTTAAAACAATTCCAACCGGCATCGTCTACGTGATAGCCCAATTCATCGGCGCTACTATTGGATACGGGCTGCTAATGGTACGCGTTTCTGTTTCATTTAATCGCGTACAAGCGCGTAAAGGGCGATTCTGATCTTCCGCACAGACAATAACGCCGGCCGAATTGTTCAACGACGGATACTCGAATTCAACGGCGGGCCACTGTGTGACCGCCGTTCATCCCGGTATCAGTACCACGCAAGCTATTTTGGTTGAAATCCTTTGCACGTCGTTCATCCTTTGCGCCGCCTGTGCAACTTGGGACCCAAGATGCGCCCACACCACGGACTCAACTGCGATCAGATTCGGTTTCTCCGTTGTGGGGATTTCACTCGCAGCGGTATAGAATTTTTATTCACTTTTAGGACAGTTATACGCAAATCTAATCAGTGATTTTCTTTTCCTTAGAGTCCTTACACGGGATGCAGTATGAATCCCGCGCGTACCTTCGGGCCTGCCTTCTGGAACGGAAACTGGACGAATCAATGGGTGAGTTACGCTTTGTAAACAGCAGTATGATTTGTTTGCGCTCTTACAAAGATTTATAAATCTTTGCTGTGTAATATTTCATATAATCTCACGATTCTTATTTTTAATCTTCATCACCGTTTGTGATAAGGCTCGAGTTTCTGTACAGCAGATTCCCTGCGCTATCGACGTGAAAATGTTGCTTCGTAGATTCGAGAAAAGTGTACTGCAAATATTTGTTCGCTCACGGTGTAGATTAGATTGAGTCATAGGCAATGATAATGATATTGCTTTACATTGAAAACGCTTCAGATTTACTGGTTCGGGCCAACGGTTGGCGCCTTCCTCGGCACGTATACGTATCAATTCTTTTTTGCGGAGAAGAATAAGGATAAACAGCTGGACAACCTCGGATTTATGGAAATGAAAGTAATGAAATCGTCATCGGGTTACGATGACGATATGAATCGCACTAAGGAGAGTAATATAAAAGAGGATAATCTCGAATTCGTATATGCCAAAGAAGGGAATGCTACGTAACGATGATTGCAAGGTACCAAACATACTTTACCTTCCGCCAGCAAGTTTCCCACACGATATTTAAAGTTGTTTGAGACGCCACCACAGATGACGCCGCGCTACAAAATGGCGCGCGATTTATCTCTTCCCTATTACTTCCACTTCGCATGTTTCATTATTTTTTAGATCGATATTGCATTACTTATGCTGCCCATTCACAATTTCATTGCACAGGAATGATAGCTTAGATTTTTCGACCACATTTTATAATTTATTGTACATAAATGAAAAATACAAATTTGATCAATTCTCGCGTTACGAAATAGAACAATTGTGCGAAAGGAATTGTTACACATTAATAGAGAGAGAGAGAGAGAGAGAGAGAGAGAGAGAGCGCAGTATTGCTAATTGCAAAAATTCTACGTTTGAAAGATTCACAACGTTACATCGCCTATTCAAGACTCGCATGTGTTTGACTGTGAAATAAATACATCTAAATCTATTTCGCAAATTCAAAAACCGCGATTTTCATTCGGTGAACTTGTTACCATGAAATGAATCCTAAAAATGTCCACGTGACAATGTTGAAGTGCTCAATTGTTTCATCCGCAAAGATTGGCGCAGATGGCATTCCGCAGGTGCAACTCGAATTAATCGATAATGGAGCGGATGCTTCTAGAATTTAATACTCCAGCCTTGCTTGTGTACAATAACTCTTATTGTTGGAATTCACTCGTTTTCTCTTCAGAGAAACATCTGCGTCCACTGATCGTATAATACTCTGCCCTCCGTTCAAGAAGCTCGGGCAAATAAATTTATACAACATTTAAGATCTGCCAAAGATTTATTAAGACGGATTACCATTTTAATACATTTCTTTAGCCACATGATAATTCGAAAGAAATTATTAATAGTAGTAGCGTGGTGCAAAGCAAGTTTGTTTCTTCAGAGTTACACACCGTTACGTAACATGTGCATGTATGAACCGGGACGACATAATGCGATGAGTATAAACCTGTCATAATTAACATATTTCCTGCAAAAAAATTGACGGACGATTGTTTCCACTTGCTCGCGTATAATTAATGCAGAAATTGAAAAAGTGATATCTTCAACAACCAAGTTGTTCGTTTGCTAAAGACTTAATTATTGCCTCGTGGAATTGTTTTGCCAGTATACTATTTTAAGCTCATCTTTATCAACCACTTTATTCTCCCGTAAATATCCGTTTTCCTATAAATAATGCCAGATTGCAAACCGCGCCGTGCAGGCACAATAAAACGGAATACAAAACGAGGGGGACGCATAGTTTCCAGGCTATCTTGCAACCACAGCGAAACGATTAATCGCATTTCGCTCTATGCATATCCGCATAAGCTAAAATTAATCACCGTCCGCGGTTATTTAGGCGATTGCATTAGTATTACAAACATATCATTAAACTTTCCAGCTTACTAATAACGGTGAACTTAGATATAGCTTTGTATGCTTTCTTACGACGAAACCAAAACGTCGTTATGATGCGCAGCCCTTCCTCTCTAGAAACTTCTAGCCGCACCGTGCAACCTAGATAAGGAATCCCATGTGTATAGGGAGCGGAACTACTTCGACTTCGGTCTAGAGATCTAAGACGACTCGAGATATCCGGATTATGTCACAAACATTCATTATTCAAGCTGTAATTGATCGCAATATTGTAATTACAATATTGTAATCATCCACAATTCCTCGCGTGTTAATAAAGTTGATGTTTTCGAAAAACAAATTCAATCTCCCCTTGGCCGCAACAGCATAAAAAGAAGGAAATTATGCGTACGTGATCAAGAACACGCGCAGAAAACGAGATGTTCCACTGCATATACATGTAGTGCTGCCCCTCTCTTTCCATGTATACGTATACGTATAAAACTCGGTCGCTGCAACTATTGATTCCCTGCTGCATCTGCTCCATGGAGCATTCTCTTATCCGACAAACCGGACCGCTAAAAAATTGTAATTTCTCTTTCTAGAAAGATCAACGAGGTACATATGTAGTATACATATGTATACACAAGTGTCGCTTCAATTTGTTTCCACGTCGCAGTCTCTGTGTCGGACCGTTAAAAAAATGGAAACGTGTCGCAGCACGTGATAGTCACGACCGATAAAGGATAATTTAGAAGCGTGAACGCTTATGCGCAAGATGGAAGAACGCTGTAAACTTCGTAACCTGTCGAGTCATAAAAATATCTGCCTCGTTGCAAATGTCCCGGCTTCTAAATGCATCCGACGACCTCAGGGTCGCATAAACGGCAGGGGCTGCGTTATTTGAACGTATCGTCCCCGAATTTCACGCGTCCGTGCGCACACCTGAGAAGCCTGGGGTACCTCGACAAACCTTCGCAGATACGACTCGTTCCGTTTCTATTCTTACCTGCCCGGTCGTCGGCGAATTCATCCGCGAGCATCTGCGCATCATTGTGCCCAGGTTTTTATCAGGAAGCCGGCTGGTACCTTGTTCCTTACCCTCGTCGTCTCTCGAGGTTGATCCCGTTTTTCGTTACGCCAACTTGCGCGATCGTGTAACGCACAAAGGAGATCGCCTCGAATGTTTTTTTTTTCGTCGCGACCCTTATTCCCATGAACAAACTCACTAGTTTAAACGTGATACCGGGCACGTAGACCGGAAGACGCGAGAGGAAAATCGATTGAGCTACATCTGTCGCGCGAACCTGTACTGCGCAGTAATATGCACCTTTTGCGTAGTGCTTGTAGATATTCGGAACGTCACCTTGATAAGCCAGAAGGTCGTCAAATTATTCCCCGATTAGATTACCGCGATTTTCCGCTTTTAACCGCATTCATCCCGGAATGTTGACCCCCAGCACGCTGCATTATGTTAACCGCGTGCATTTGCAAGCCCGATGTGTCATCGATTACGTCACATTCTCGTTGATATTGTGACCATGCCTTCGTATTATCCTCGCGTGTAACCGAGTCTCTTGTTCTATTTTTATTTTCCTGTTTGGGAGAAAGACGACCAGGATACGCGTGTATAGGAGTTCTGGGAAAACTGCGTAGTCCCGGTGGCACGTGGGCATGACAAGGTGCGTCGCAATTCGGCGTCCCTTCGAAAAGCCATTTTAAGACCGTAGGACCAGCTTGCCCTCTCCGGCAATTACGTAATTAATGAACGCGATCCCCCACGCGCTGCCTCTTTGAATATTAAAAACGTAATCTTATCATGCGTTATTAGAGCTCGTAGGAACATTCATGCGGAAGCCAGTTTTCTGATGAATACAGCCCGAGGCAGTAGAAGATATGCATCCAAAAGTGTAGCCTAAAATAAGTAATTAACGAGAGCGAGGCGTAACGTGGCTTGTATCTAGAAGTTTCTGCGTTCTACAAGCTCGCGTCCTAGCGTAAACGCATGGCGTTTAAGGACGACCTCGAGTTGCCCTTGACTTCGCAACTGCGTCTTCCCGGAGTTTAGCCCTTTCCTCTGACGTAACGACAAAAACAAACGTGAGAATAACATGAGAGGTTGCCCGTTCCCATCTGCCGCACGAGATACGACCGTTTTAGCACACGAAGCAGAGAAGGAGGAAGCGCTCTGACTGTGTGAGTTTCGTTATGCTGTGGCTATAGGTGGGAGAACGTGCCAGAAATCTCGTAGGCGCTCAATCGATCAATACTCGGCTTTTGCTGGTTTTTTCGATAAACCGCAGGAGATTCAATGCGACATTGTTATCGAACGACAGTTCGTGACACGAGGAACAATACCGTGTAGGTAGCTGGCCAATAAGTAATGGAAAAAGCGTTGAAATCAAGGGAAATAAGTAAGTGCGCATTAGGTGTCGGCTGCCGGTGCAAGTTCTCGAACGTTCGCCACTGCGGCGCCGCGCCGCCTATATAAGAGGGCCGGCCGGCTTGCCCCGGTGCATTCGTAAACAAAGTTCCGTTCAGTTTGGACACGGCGAACACCCGAAGACCCATCAACCAGTGAACACCACTCTACTTCCTTTTACGTGGTCCATGAGGCTGCTGATACACGACGGGAAAATGTAGACGAGACGGAATCGGTGCGGAGCGCGACAGTTTACCGTGGGTATTCCCAACATTTTTCATTGTTTTTACTCACTTTTTATTTGGGCTTTCAAGAGCAATCCGCTTCTGTGATTATTTATTACTTTTGTTTCATGGTAATTAATCGCTAGCTATTTTCACTGATGAAGGACGATTGTTGTATTATTCTTGACTAAAATTGTAACAAGTTGCAGATGGAGATATTACATTCCCAGAGGAATTGAAAATGCGAAACAAAAGTAATAATGCTGAAACCATACTACTTGTAGTCCGAATTCAAAAGTTTTCTATATATATATATATATTTGATACTTGATAACAAATGGACAATTTAACAACTTTATACTTTTCATTTACTCATTTCATGATTTACGTCGGAATTTTTAACAATCTATAGTGGGAAACATAAACTTGATAGGAAAAAATAAGTTAAAAAATATGTTGGCATAATTTTATTTCTCCTCGGTAGTCGTTTCAATTTTAACCGGCTTGCTCGCCGGTTCTCCTGTTTTTACAATTTCGATGATCCTCTCGCCTTCGCTAGGCATTTCTCCCTGAAAACAAAACAAAAATGTCAGGCTTTTTATATTTCTATTTTTATAGTGAACCCTACGGGGTCGGTGCTTGAACAGTCCGTACGCAAGCATATTCTGGTTTGATTAAAGTTCGAAATTCCTTCGCATTTTGAACAAATTCGAGAAGAGCACTTCGAGATAATGTATTAGGTAAGCGGTCATTGAACCGACGGATCTATATTATCCTAACGTTAGTCATAAGACCCCTTAGAAAATTAACATTTGGGCTCGCGGTGTCGCTACTTGAAATTACGATTAAAACGATTTTGCATACGAATGTTAGCATTTTTAAAGCGAGTGTCGAGATTTGAAACTTATTGCACCATTTTGAAGTATCGGTAACCAATATGGCGGAACGTAGCGTCACACTAGCCTGCTTCTATCAATATCGTCGTATACGTCGCCCTTAGTTCCTGCGTCAATAAAATCTAGAACTATATGTAGTATTTTCACGATGTCTGCTCGTTGTTGAGAGAATCTCAAAGTATTTTTTAAACCGATGAGGAGCACTCGCTAGTTGAAACTTAACGATTTTAACTACTTTATAAATTGCTTCAGTCCTTGTTCTCTTCCTACGATGTCTCAATTTTCGAACCGATTCAAATGCAATTCAGTTACCGGACTTTTTCTCCCCAGTTAAAATCGATGAATCCCATAAAACATCTACGAATGTGCCTCATCCATTCATTTCATAATTCAACGAAGACGTTCTTTTTATAGTTTAGAGCAGACTCGTAATTTGAGATCGAGAATCGGCAACATCTTTCTCTAAACGAAATACTGCTACCACAAGGGCACACACGGATCGTTGGAATTCAAAGCAAACAAAAAAACTGCACGTGGTCGAATAGAAAACAGGCTAGAAAAAGGGAAAAAGACTGTCCTAGTGTTTCTAGCTTTGCGAATCTCAACCTAGCACATCGGCGCACGAATCCAGTGCTCGGGCCCGGCACCTTCTCGTCTCGTCCTTACCTTTTTGGGTGCCGTGATAGTTAGTACACCATCCGAAGAGAGGCTCGAGGTAATGTTGATCACATCGTGAGATGAGGGCAAGACGTATCTACGTAAGAAGTGTCTGCTGACAAAACCGTGCTCGTCTTGCTTCTCCTCGTGTTTGGCTTCGACAATAACGTTGTTACCGATCGTCTTCACCGTGATCTCGTCTGGTGAGAATTGCTGAACATCCAGTATTACCTGCACGCAGAGCAGAGCGAAGCATTCAAAACAAAAAAGAGCGCAACTATTTCTTTTCCCGGACTGTACGATATGGGTAGCCGCGTATCTCGTTCGATATACCTATACATATACCGCACAGGACTATGAAAGTAATCTAGGCGACCTTTGAATGTTCCATACGTCGACAGTAATTTTTTGTGAAAATTAACCAGGCATTTCATCATCATTAAAAGCGTGAAAGAGCACCCGTGCATTTAAGTTGGCGCCGCTTCAAGCGGGCGAAGGCAACTTCGCCCGCTGCCAAAAGAACCACACACACGCGCGAATAGTAGTGTACCTGTCAGTCCGCCGCCTACTTTCGAGATAAAACAGGGTTCCCTCGTCCGGAAGATTTTTCTAGGTCTGGTTAAATTACGATTTAGGACAACCTTTGGCCTACCATACGCGCACAATCGTCTGTAAAGCCTTCGTACAACATTAAAGAACAGCCGATGAGAAGCGTACACGGTGTACGTGAAATTTAGTTCTTCCGACTCGAACTCTATTCATAATTACACAATAGAG
Organism: Holcopasites calliopsidis; assembly: GCA_023838395.1. Lineage (NCBI taxonomy): Eukaryota > Metazoa > Arthropoda > Insecta > Hymenoptera > Apidae > Holcopasites > Holcopasites calliopsidis. Next base: position 90,763 of record JALHAQ010000099.1, read on the forward strand.
TAACTTACAAAATCAGGAGGAGATAATGCAGATTTTCTTCTCCCAATTGCAAGTGTTTGTTTTACGGGTTTTCATGTAACGCTCGAGTTTGGTTTTAAATCTTGGTTGTACGAAGTGTTTGGCTATCGAAGGCAAAAGCAAAACCGGGAAGATGTAGCTGGACGAGCAGAAGCTCGCTTTTCGTGATCTTTTTTTTCATTCACAGGAAACACGAGCTAAAGCATTTGCAGTAGGGTGAAAGTATTTTTTTTATCGATGCGTTTGAATCGTTTGACTTGAAAATTCACTTTTTCTCGTGATTGGTGGCTTCGCTTCAAAAAGGAAAGAGAGAGAGGGAACACATTGGAAAGCGGAAAGAGAGCGAACCGTGGTTCCTCGGGTGATCCCGAGACCCGGGGAGCTGTTTCCAGGGTTTCGAAAAGAAAATCACGCGCGTAGGTGATACGACACGAAATTTCCTGTTTACCACGCCTCCGTACCTCGAGCAAAGTAAAAGAAAGACCGAAAATACCAGAGATTCCAAATCTTGCGTGCTGCTGCGTATCATTGTGTATAGACGGACAACATATTGTGCGCCTTGCATTTCTGTGTATATAGCATTTCGTATTGAATCGTTTTCCATGGTCTTATCGTTAATTAGTCGAGAGGAATTTATTTTTATATAGAGATTATATTATATATATTATATAACGGAAAGAGAGCCGAAGATTCGAAACGAAAGTCTCGTTTTTTAGTCCGAGCAAGGCGCGCCCCCCCCCCCCCCCCCACTCAGGGGGTGCTCCTCCGACACACACCTCACTTTCTCGGTTCTTTCTGTAAAAAAAAAAAGACTGATAGTCGCGTGACACGATCCAATTTTTCGGATTTTTAAAAGAGTACAGAATCGTCCTTTTTAAATAATATATTTGGCATTGTTAAACGGTAGAAAAAGAGAACAAGAGGGGGTGCAAACTCCTTTGGAGTCTGTAGAACAAAAAAAAAAAAAAAACGAAGTGGCGAAAGCCAGTCAAACTGTGATTTTTAGAAAGGAGCATCCAATGAAAGAAAGAACGGTGTCAGAAAATAATTGCGTGTAAGATTCAGACTGCGCAAAGTTTTTTCTACGAAATTTACCACTTTTGCATACACTCGAGACGTTTTGGAAGAAACAGTAATTTTCGAGACCTGACTTCGTTCCATTAAAAAAAAAAATCCTTTCTAAAGCCCCCTCTTCCTCGAGGGAAGGGGGGTGTTCCCGTGATCAAAAGCAAAAATCCCTAATAGTCCTGAAAAACATTCTGAATTGCTGACACCGCCGCTACAGAGTGCTGTGAACCATTTAAAAAGACCAGCGAGAGGAAAAAGTGTTTTCTTCGCGTGTCACGAGCGGTAAAAGAAAATGATGCAGCGGGAGAAAATGTTGAGAAAAGGTAGTAGCAGCAGCAGCAGCATCAGAAGTGTTGTAATCGCAGTAGAGTGACAAGAACAGAAATCGGTTTTCGGGCCTTCTGGTGTTCCAGTTTTTATGTTCCGTTTTTGTTTTTTTTTAATTTTACTTCATCCCGTCCAATATAATTTTATGAGTACGAAACGTCCTTGTTAATAGTAGTCCCCTACTGATAACGTTAAATTAACATTAATTTTTTAATAGTTTGGTATTTAATTTTAGATTTTCATTTAGTTTCAATTACTCCTTTTTTAATCGTGACCTTTTCACTTTTTTTCCTAAATACTCTACCCCCATCGATCGTTTCTCTCCGTATCCCTTTACGAATGCGCTTCTTCCGTTTCGATTATCCTTCTTTTATCCTCGGATAAGATATTTTTAGGTCTTGAAAATACACACTGTATATTCGAGATATATTAGCGGAATACTTTTTCTTATTATTCGGTGTCGAATTTTCGTAGACCCCCGCGTATATATCGCAACACGTTTTGTAGATTTACTCGACGACACCTATGATAAAACTATATAAAAAAGATTCACTTTAGACCCCTCAGCCTAAGTTAAGTATTCTCACGAAATAGCGAGAAACATTGTATTAAAAAAAAAAGAAAAAAGAATTGCGAACTCGCATTTCACGAAAAGATCTGTAAAACGTGGGTCCGTAGAAGTTAACCAGACATCTCGTGGCGGTGTTGAGATACGAAATAATTGCTTGCAGAATTTTCAAATAATCTTCAACTAAATTTAGGGTTACTAAGTTACAACGGTGAACCCACAGGAAAATCTATACAGGAAGAATAAAGGATTGAGCGAGTGTGTTGTGTGTCCGTAAACGTTACGGAAATTGAGAGATCAAAAATATTCTAAGCGTTTTATTATCCAGTTCGACCTATCATAAGCGTCGATTATTTATCAAAGAGACAATTTTCTAATCCCTAAATAAGCTTTGCTAAGAAAATTTACGTAAACACACATATATATGTATATAGTGCCTTTACTAAATTAATTTTTGGAAGTACGCTTCTTTCGCGATCAGTTTTACCCCGTACTATATAGTTCAAAACTGCTCTTTTCCCTTGGCTATTGTTCAAATTTTTGCTTCTGGAACGGCTTTGCACATTTTCAACGATTCGCAGCAACTTGGCTGTACATAATTTAACGCTCGATTAATATACAATTGTATTTAGCAATAATTAGTTTAGAGTAGCGGTCTGCTTAAATCCAATCCAGAACCAATGGTCAACTTTTACTAGTAGTACGGTCCTAAGAGTAACCGCGACTTTCCCATAACTTAGGTTTGCGCCGAAATTTGTGGGGGATAGTCGTGAGTTTTTCATGGTGCTAACGAAAAATACAGGATCCTCGAAGGCTTTTTTTATGATTCTTCCGAACAATGGAAAAACAGTCGTACAAATTGTATAAAGTGTTAGAAATTTGAACGAATTTCAAAGTATATTGAGCTACAATAGAGTTGCTGAAAATCGTGGGACGCATTCTCTCTTGCACATACTCTAGGAGCTTTTGAACATTCTTCAGAAAGGCTATTCGAAGCTTGAAATCGCGCAAAGAAGCTTCTTTCATACACTTAAAATAACGAAATCGTCTCTAAGGTATTTTATGTATTCGTAATAACGGTCTGGTGTGATAACACGCGAGGAAAAGGAGTAACCCTGAAAGTTCGAGCTAGTTTCTTCAATAATCGTTTCGATAAAGAAGCACGTCGATTTTTCCCTTTACTCCGTGTGCATAGCCACATTCTCGGTCATTTGATGATAGACCAGTAGTGCGGCACTAGAAGCTCCTCTGTATTTATTCTGTAGAACTCGTCTTCTGTGGGATTACAACAAGTTGATTGGAATCCCACAGAAGACGGGAGAATTGTCCCTCCTTGCAGCAGTACTATCTTTCCATCCTAAAGAAGTGTTACAAAAACATACGGGACAAAGAAAACGAACCCATTCATGGTAGACGAACCAGGCCTCACTGTATAATTTTGCTGAGGTGCAAGGAGCAAAGTCGTTTTGCAGTGCAAAAGATAATAAATACGGGCTTGAAGTCGTAGTCTGTTAGATATTAAAATTGGACGAAGATTCCCACAGTAACGTCACGTAAAACGAGATCGAAGATAATATTTCAATTCGCCTCTCTTTGGACCCCTAGCACTTTTTGTGCTAACCGATGAATCGATGATGGACAGCTTTCCAGGATCATCTTAGAGTTGCATAAACTATTAAGAACATCAGATACGTTCGACTTAACAAACTGCTTGCTTAGTCCTCGATTTGGCATCGGGCGGGAATGACATAGACACGAGTGCAGATTTATCTCTTGCGAACGATATTACATAGAGGAGGGGAGGAGTCATAGTAAAATTCAGTCAGATCTGAGGAACGCGTGCCAGCTAAATTTCCCCAGATTATACGGTCGAAACTGGACACATAGAAAATTAGAATACCATACTGAAAATCGTCACATTTGGTGCTGATAGAAATTCAAGTATAATTACCAAGTGATTCCGGGCTTAATTTCATTTTGGTTCATCGATCAAAAAGCATTTTGGTAACTGTAATCTTCCAAGGGAAGGTCACTTTTGGCCCGTATCCATAGTTATCACTCGAAACGAAGGGCTAATGCAACCGTACCTATTGTCACGCGCAATAGGTAGGGTTGCACCCGTCGAGTGATAACTATGGATATGGCTCGCGATTCTTCGCTCTAAAGCAATAAACACACACTGATAATAATCCGATTCGATAACCTTCCAAGGAATAAGAAAGGGACAATATACCAGAGACTGCAAATACGTTCTTCTCTCATTATCTTTTCGCAAGTTAGCGGCAAACAATCGACCAAAAAAAAAAAAAAAAAAACAACCCCCAATGTAGTATTCTCCAAACACCAAATATCTCGAATGCCAATCCTCAAATATATTGCATGCTACACGCCTGGACTTTGCAAGTCGAATAAATTTGCAAATAGTAACAATCAGTTTGCAATAGCTTCGTAAGGAATAGAGTGTTCGATTAAACGCACACCTTCGCCTGTCGTACATACAACCCAGCAAAGTATCAATGTCAACCAACCTGGAAGTTGTCCTTGCTATCGATCTGAATCGTGCTTGATCCGCTCGATGGCTGAAGCGTCACGTTCCTCCTCGGACGGTAGTATCTATCGCGAAATATAGACCGAATTGGCCTGTCGAAGCCGAGATCGGAGAACCGCGATAACAGATCGTCCCTAGACAATCCTCTGGCGAAATGTTGGTCCATTAGACGGGACACGGGTCGATCGTAATCGTCCCACCAGTCGTGAAATATCAGGGGCACCACCGACATCTGAATAAAAAAAAAGAAAAAAACGAAATAGGATGATCAGAGTTCTTACTTTTCGATCCAGGACGCCCAGGTGTGTGTAAGGAGAACGAAAACAGAAAGGGGGTGAATTTAACGATTACGGTTAAGGAGGAAAGTTAAAAGGGGGATAAAACTTGTGACGAGTAGTAGTTATATGCATGCTGCGAGACAATTATTAATCGTTTAAAATACGAGCGACGGAAGTTTGACGAATTAATTAAGCGTTAAGGTTTACATATAAGGTGTTTAATTAAAAATGTGCTAAATCACGAATTAATTTGAGCTTAAAAAAAAAACGCGTGACAAGTATGTTATTCGAATTGCTTATGATGAGAAACATCCTTTGCAGCAGGACACTCAGACTTGTCTCGGACAATTGAACTAGCCCAACCTTCTAGCTTACGGTTTACTTAATAACGTTTGCTAGGTCCATGAATTTAAAAATGCACGCGATTGCGTAAGTGACGAGTATGTTACATTCAAACGGTTAACGAAGGGGAATCATCATTCCATCCAGCGGGTCTCGGATTTATCCGGACGCGAGTAACCCTACTCGACCCGAGTCAGTTCTATGAAGCAGAAATACAGACGACCCCATGATCTTTGCGTTATGAGGCTAGAATCGATGTGAAGGCAGGGGTATGGGGGTTGTTCTTGCGATCCCCGAGAATATGAATATAGATCGCGAAAAAACGAATTAAACACTGAGAAACTGCGGGTTTTTGCTGTAATCACGGATTCTTAGCATAGGTAAAATACTTGGAATCTCACGAAGCAAATAATACTATCGTCCCCTCTATATTACTGTTGTTTACGCGTTTCCTCGAGCACATTTCCGTCGACGAATGTACACATACCTTTACGATAGATAGATCTTATTCGTACGCACAACGGGCAATATTAGGAGGCGATAAAATAGTATAGGGAGTAGCGATTCGTTTCGCATCTTGCAATACTTCTCAATGCCATTAAAAGTAGCCAAATTGGCAAACGAAAACCGGACACTATTGTCTCTCGTACCATCGAGAAACGTGCGTAACGCGATAATCGAATATTCCAAACACGACACGAACAAGTAACACATATCGCGTGCGTTAAGATCAACTCTTGAACGAAACATCGGTAATATTCGTGACATCGGAAACGACAAATTAATCCTAGAAGCGAGTAGAGTAGAGACATTTTCATGAACGGCAGAAAAGTAACAAAGGGAGAGAGGAAAGTAATTCGTGGAGCAGTTTGCTGCGCGAGGATGCGCGTTGTTTATTTGTGTCGGCATGCGAAAAGGGAGAAGCCAAATAATCCGTTGCTCTTTGCATGTCTACCAAAAATGCATAGTGCGACTTGCTATAGCTTTTTAGGCTACGTACAGTAGGAGTCTCTTAGGTGTTTAGGGCGAGATTGAAAAACAATGGCTTTTGAGGATACACGAAGCGCGGTAACCATCTACTTTGCAGAGACTAAGCGAAGCATACGTAAGGGTTGACAGGAAGCACAACAGGCATAAACACATTAGAAACTTGACTATAGTAATACCAGAGGCGCGCACACACGGCTATCAAATATCTTGAAATCGGGTCTCAAAAACATTAGCAATTACTCGATCACCTTACGTGTATCGCGGCATTTCACGGTGCAAATAATTCTACTCGAATACGAAGAACACCACACATAACTTGACAAGAGTAAAAGCATTTTACGTGTTTATATAGGATGTTTTAGGAAGCGAAGGGGAGTTTAGAATCGTGTTTAGACGAGAAAAACGATGAAAGGGAAAATGGGGTGTCTTACTAAAACGCGTCGTTAATAGCGGTAGTGCAGAGATAATACTTAGGTATTAAAGATCGCATCCTTTTTGATAATCGTACTTTTTAACGACTATGATAAGTAGTTAGTCTGCTAAGTTTTCAGACGCTATTTGCTAAACGTTTCGACATAATTACGACTTACTAATGTAATCCTCGAATATATTCATGCGCGACGCTTCAGAGTGTGTTTAGCATAGAAGGTGGAGAATAGAATGCGTGTACGTTTTAACCATACTATGCGCGTGGTGCAGAAGTCGATTTTAATCAAAAGCATTCATTCCTCGAGATTATTTTACGCGTTCGGCAAGATCGTGTACGCGCTTCGACAAATATAACCGACGATGATGATCCTTACAATCGGATATAGTGGTATCTTAGAGTACGTGTAGGGGGGGCGGGGGGGGGGGGGGGGTGAAAAAGGACAAATTGACATAATATACCCGTTTCTAGATTTTAAGAGCTTTTTTTCTTGCTTAGGTGGTATATGCCGGACACTTCTAAACGAAGGAGAAGTCGTATCTAATAGCTGCTCTACATGTATATATTATCGGGTTACTAGTCCTTAAGCATAGCTTAGTTTCCACTATTTTAAGTTGCCACTCGCAGGAAGCGGTTGTTGTGCGTTCTCTTTTCGTCCGGCGAAAGTAAGAACCAAAATACACGCGTGAAAATTAACCAGCAACGACACACACACAAGCTTTTCCATCCAATATTAGGTCTACCGGCGAGGAAACTATTAATTTCTGGGGAGGGCGTGAGAGGTAATTCAGCAACTGCATAAATCGAGCAAAAAGAACACACCAAACGCACGCACCTTCGACACTTTTTCAAAACCCCAGAGCACACAGAGAATATTGATACCCGGATCTCGGGGATGCGAAATATTCGACTGATTCAGTCGCGAAGACGCGAGAAGTTTAAATAGTTCGCCCTCGAAACGCGCGTTCGACGCCCACGGGCGAGAAATCTATTTCGCGGATACACCCACGATCGTTCACGTGACGTTTACCGATTTTCGTCCAGAAATACCACCCGCGATTTTTTGGGGACTGTACTTATAAGCGGGGCGAAGGTAGAATTTTCAAGAGCGCGCAACCAAAACGCGTGAATCACTGTTTTGATCATTTTGGCACGCTGAGTGTGCGGTACTCTTCCTATGTGTTGTGCCGCCGAATTCGAACATAGAGGTACTGCTAAATACGGCAAAATCAAGACCACCCACCCCTGTACGTGGTCTCGCGTTTGTTCCCTGAAAGGTGTCGATTACGATTTAGGGAAATTGATATCGATGTTCCTACACCTTGATGGTTATCAAAGTCAGCTTGCAAATTGATATACCTGATGATTACCACTGTAGGTCTCTAATTCACTTGTCGTCCAGTGTCCCTTAAGGAAAATCATTTCAAACGTACGTGCTGTGAGGAGTCCTGTAATTTAACAACCAAAATGATGTGTACGCATTAACAAGAAGGTGTGTGCACGTCGTATTCGTTTGCATTCCAAATTTATAGAATTCAAGCTGCAACTTGCAAAGGGGCAAGTGTTCTTCGGAGCTTTCGAGCTGCTTGCACAGGAACTTGTAATGTTGAAAAAGCCCTTTGACCCACCTACCTTTCAGTGTTGTAATCTTCCTTGAATTCTTCCCCCTTGATATCGATAATGGTCTCCGTAAGAAATGTAATGTATATTAACGTGTTTCGCACATCGTAATTAGGAACACACATCGTGTTCGCTTAATTAACGACCGAGGTGTGTGCCCCTGCACTTTCTAACGAAGGGAAGCCTCTTACATCTGAACGCATATGTATTAAGTACATACAATATTGTATACATACATATACATATATGTATACATTGCATATACTATACGAGATACATATTATGTCTAGGGTGTGAATTTAAATAAGAATACTTCATAAACGTTTATTCATTTCTGTCGTAAGAATAATATCTTAACAAAAAATGAAAAAAAATGGATAGGTACTGGAATTACAACTACCCCGGTGCTTGTCGCAAAAAAAAAAAAAAATATTCGATTGGGATATGTGTTTTAAATAACGAAGTACGGATTATTAACGACGATATTCTAATTCCATACTATATGTATGTATCTTACTCTAGGGTACGTGTGTGTTATTCGATGGATTTCTTCATAGCGGCAAACAAGTGCTAGCAGTAATTACTTGGGAACGATTTGTTCTAAAGAAGCATTCTAATTGTTCTAATCTTTCTATTAACTATTCTGAGACTAATCCGATTACAACAGTCGAGCCGACAAACAAATTCTATTAAAAAAATGTTTTAAGGAGAACAAATGGAGAACGACTGCGCAATGAGCAAAAAGCAAATTTGAAGCGGATTTAAGAGCGCTTGTTTGGCGGGTAAAAGGATCAAAGATTAGATTTATAATTATATTCTTCAGGGTAACGTTATAACTTTACTGTTTAAGTTAATTCGATTAAATATCACGAGTAACTGTGCGGCATTAATAGCGATAATGTATTTAAACGGTAGACGACTTAACATTTCATTTAGGAAACGATTAAGTAATCGACATAATATTTAACTACGGTAATATATCGATGTGTGTAATGCTTAAGACCGCGTCTTCTATCATATCTCCGTGTTTTCTGGAATATTACGTGTCAGGGAATGTGTAGTCAGATCTAAGAACGAGCCTTCGTTATATGTATGTCGGAAGTGGAAATATGTGTGCTGCAAAACATTTTTATCTAACTTACTACTTAGCCTATATAAATCATAGAGCTTGAATCCCTGTCTCTTTGATAAAACTGGATAAAACGACGTTAAATTTCTCGCGTGGCAAATGCGAGTAAAGAGGAGAGAAGCAAAAGTATAGTTTTAGGAAGTAACCTTGCGTGGTATACACATAAAAATACGTTAAAAACATTAATAGTTCTGTAAGAATTTGTTTGTACTACTTTCGTAGCTTGGTAACCACGCTTTTCGTAATCGAACTTTTTAGTGTAATGATTTTGGCGATACTTGCTCTTACGGATCGCACGTTTTCCTTCGCCTCTTACGTTAAAACGTAAAATATTAAGTTCAAGCCCATTATTATTACATTTATTATTACTACTATTATTATAACACCACACGATGATGTATCTCTATACAGACACGTACACACATACTCGAGATTTCTACGTTAACAATATTATGAGTGTTAGATCCTTCGCTCATAGGACATCGTACAATTGAAATAACTTTATACGTGTATGTAACCGCAAAGAAAAAAAAGCGTGTCGTACATCTCACGAACGGATACAAAATTCTATGTACAAGAGAAAACAAGATATATACGCGCCAGAAATACTTTCTGAACCAAAAAACAATATACAATATATATATATATATATCCTTCGTTATAATTTGTATAAAACAGTCCTGCGTCTAGGTTCTACTACATATCTGTCTAGACGCATGTCCTAATTTTTATTGGCTGAGAGAAACAATAAAGTGAAATCCGATATAAAAAGGGCAGTTACTTTCTATTTTAGATCTACTACTCCTTCCTAGCGATAAAAGTGCAGTAGAAGTGATCACTTAAAATATTCAACGACAGAGAAAAAGTAGGTACATGCTCATTAAATTACATTAAACATTAAAATTGCATAGACAATTTCTGGTTGGAAAGGTCCAATGTAAATCTTCAACATTGAACGATATGTATTTTAATCAGATGCAAAACAAAAACGAACAGCTTGCTAAATCCCCAGCATCAACAATGTTCCTAATAGCCACAAGAAGAAGTGAGTAAAGGACCAAAGTATTTCAACGAAAACGAAGAGAAAATCCCATTCTGTTCCGTGGTGTGTCACGGTTTTAAAATTAGTTGGCCTCGCGCGAAAGTGGTGCGTGCGTGGTAGGTAGAATAGGGAGGAAATAATAAAACGCAGGCAGATGGATAAATTACGTGTATTTTCTAAAAAAAGAGCTTACAACTGTGCGTTACTTCTATTTATTGTATATTACGAATATTTTACAAGTCGCTTGCACCACAGCTTCGCGTTTGGGGCGGAAGAACGTGTATGGGGGAGGTCTAGTTTTTTCCATGGGTCAGGAAGGTTTGTATATTTGAAGTTCAGGCAGTTCTTGTATCTTCTCGATGTCCTGCAAGGTTGATATACCTCGTTCCTAGTGCAAAACGAAAATTCCTTGATAATTAATCCTTTAAACATTTTCTTCTCTCATTTTGATACAGGCATCTTTAATGAATGTTTATTTATTCACAATGTGGAGCTCTCTTAGAGTAATTGCATCCTTGAGTGGAATTTCCACAATTCTAATTGCTCGGAAAATCGAGCTTGAATAAAAGGACTCTCAATAAAATAAGGATTAATGAAGGAGGTGTAGAGGATGACAGAATGCGATATAAAAATAAAACTGTTACAGAACCGGCCAGGTGGGGTTTCTTACATTATATTCTTTCCATCTCTCGTAATTCTGTCTCATGTATCCCACCATCTCCGGTATGTCGACGAATGCTGAAAATAAAGCCAGGGTGTTCTTACACGAGCTCTTGCAAAAAATGCGAACGCGATGGTAAATAAAAGCCGAGGATGATGCACCAACTAACCATCCCACGCCTCGACCATGTCGTTGATGATGAAATCGACGAAACCGATTTGGGCTTTCGGTATCGAGCACGTTGATCTGTCGAACATTGGCATTAGCACCGGTAGTCTCATTTGCTTCTCTTCGTCGGTCTACAATGAAATCGCACCATAATCAAACTGGAGCCCTCGTTCTGAAAAGCTTGCGAAGAGTTCATAACAATTCAAACTCAAGAATAATAATAATAGTAATAAAGGAAAAGCTCGTTTGGTATAATCTTTGATGTGTTCCGAGGTGAAAAAGATACGTATAATTATTTGATGGGAACACGTAAGATAATTATAATTAAAATGAGACCTGGGTGAAATACTCTTCCGCAATTCGTCTGGCCCATTCAACGCAGCATTTCAATGGTCGAGTCGGATTCGATACGTCCGCGCACTTGATCATCATCCTCTTCACCAATATCACATTCTCCGGGTGCAACAAAAGTGACGGGTCCACGGAATCCAAGCAACCCTGCACTCACATTTTACGGAGATTAATAGAACGTGATAATAAGATTTTTCATGTATACATATGTGTACCTAGTTGTCAAGTAGGGAACGATTTTGTAACAAGATTATCAAAGGCGATTAATGAGCGCAGAATTCTCGGATAAATGAGCAAACATCGATAGACTGTAGGACAATGCAGAATAATTACATCAATGTGCGTGGAATCGGAAATTTTCGTGCTGCAAACGTTCATAAACTTGGCCAGATGCTCGAAGTGTTTTGTCATTTCAGTGGCCAAGATCATATCGATCACATTTTGCCGTAGCAGCTTATACGTGTCCTTTTCTAAATTCTATAACATCGAAAAACAGCAGTTAGTCGAAATTCTACCAAATGATACGTTAATAGATATTTCTCTGGCGACTCACTTTGAATATATTAACATTATCGTCTGATAACGTTAATTTGAACGTTAGCGCCGCATGGTGTGATTCCAGGACGGATAGATCGTTGTATAAAATTGCCAGTTTGTCGCCAGCGTTGCAAAGAAATTGGCTGAAATAAATTAATTGTATCAATTGAACATTCGTTCGTGTACAATCGTTGAGGAAGGGAATTAAGTGAAATCAGTTCTCTATTCACCTGGATCTACCCGGATGATCAACGTCGTGAGCAGCAGCGGCAATTAGCGTCGCGACCTCGTCCAAAGGTTCCAAAATTTGTTTCAGCGTTTCCGATTGCATGAACCTAGCCGTAGCTTGTAACACGTCCGCGGCATGAGTCGAGTTGTGATAGCTGTTCCTCGACATGTAATTCATTTCGATCACGGTCAACCAATTTTGCACTATTTTTTCGTCGCAGTCTAGTCTGGCTGGTACTCGAAACAGGTTCATGATAGTCATTCCTAAGAAGGCCAATGGCCTGCGATGGAACAGTAAATAATGAAGATACAGAGGAAAGATTAATGATTTTTCTTTTTTTAGAACTGTGTGTACCTTTTGTTCGTTAACATTTCTAATTTAAATATGTCGAAATTCCAGTCCAAACACCTTTCCAGAAGCTCCGCGATTTCCTGCGGTCCCCTGAAACCTTTGGTGTGCATACGCGGAGTAGAGCTTTCGTTCAATATCTTTGTCGTGCTCAATCTCGCTGATTCAAGGGACGATCGTCTCGATTCCCAGGCTTGCCGAGGTGACTGTGTTAATTAAAAAATACCGTGGAATACAGAAAGAATTGATTTTTTAAATGGTACTCAATAGAGATGAATGTTTAAGAAATTTACAGAAAGCAAAGCTCCGACGAGATCGGTCGCTACTGGATCGGTATCCTCTCTCAACGATGGCACGTATAGTTCGGTTGTTTTCAGAATATCGATCGCCTGCGAATTAATAAGTATTGAACGAATGCTACAATAAAATATAGTAAAGAATCGCACCTTTTCGATTTGCTCTGCTGTCTCAGGTGTGGTAGACTCCGTGATCGCGTTAGAGAGGAGTGTGATTACTTTCGTGATAGGTGCGTCTAATTGTAAACTGTGTAACTTGTGCAAGCTAGACCGCCTGCGGCCTGCAATCGAATCAAAATTGTTCCATTATCGTTTCATAGCACATGAAAGAACGGAAAGCATTTTTCTTATAGTACCAATTCTTTATGCACTGCAACAGATGATACACGATATATTGGTGGCACGATTAGTTGGGATCAGTTAAAAAAATTCGACTACTTGGAAAGTTTGCAGCTTCGGATGTACATCGAGATTTCAAGAAAGTTAAATATACTTGAATTTAAGTGTGATCGACTGAAGCTTTTCATTTTGTATTAAATATTGAAGTACCACTACCACCTTCGCTAGTTGACTTCATGTCGGAAGTTCTTCTCTGAGTTACGATGACGTTTCCCTTGGCGTAATTTGTTTGAGACGGAGTCGGGCTTAATGATCCAATGTTTTCCGATAAATACGCGGTATCGTATATATAAATATAGTGGGTCGGTTTGCTAGAAGTTGAAAATAATTAGGCACATGATAAATGAAACAGTGATGCACATTTCTTTTTTTGTTATTCTTACCTCAAACTGATACAAAATGGTATCACCCTGCAGCTAATGACAATCATCTGATTGTTCTTCCTTTTACAATTCATGTTCCCCTCGAATTCCCGGCCTTTGCTTATATGCTGCTCCATGAGCATGAAATTATCGTAGAACACTATTTCCGTGATGCTTTTATCCACGAGTTCGCTGGTCTTATACCCTAATAATTTCTCGCTAATTTTATTAACAAACTGCAACCAAAATATCATTCATCGTGTGAATGTTCCATGAAGGAAAACGTATTAAACGAATTGAAATAAAACGAAGGGGCAAAGGATTGATGAAAGAACAAAGTTTCGATGATTAGTATCCTTAACACTTGAAATCGTTAAAATCGGATATTTTTATTAATCATAATCTTTTCGTTAACTCACATTACCTGTACAATGTGTTTATCGTTCGTCACGTGTACCATGTCACGACACCTGTCAAGAGCCAAGTACAGAGCGTTCGCAGCTGCCAGTTGTGTCCTCGGTAGTAGTGCACTAGTATAAATTCCAACTAATTCGTTTATTAGAATTCTCTCGTGGGAGCATTCCATTAGGGCCTAAAAACATACAATCGAAATGATGAATTTCTGATTAAAATCCAAAGTCTTCCGTAAAAAGTGTAGAAACTCACTCTACTGAATCCTGTTTCCAGTAGATCTAACGTCACGATATTGTTCATTTCGCCGTCCATAAGATATCTATTCGAACGAACGAAAATGATGTAAAACTATTATACAATATAAAAAAATGAGATTGTATTTTAATTGAATGAAGTAGACAAGTTCACTTACGATTTTTTTACAAGAGCTATGACAACAGAATTGTGATAAACGGGACTAGACCTAATTGCCCTGGAACCAATAAATTCATCGTCGAAGTTTTGACATTTTTCGTTCCTGAAAAATCCTTGGGTTGTACAATTTTTCATACCTACAAGTCTCATCTGCCTCCGCGCCACGTGGTCCCCGATGATCGATGATCACTACCTCGTGGCCCCGATTCTGAAAGAACTCGACCGCTTTTTCCTTGTCTTTCGCTACCGACACGCTCCATCCCAACCGCCTGGAGGTGGTGGCGAGAACGTCCATCTGTTGATCATCTTTTGGGAAGACCAGTAATATCTGACGCGATGCAGAAATGAATTCGCCAATTTAAAAACGGTTCGAAATAGTAATATACTCTCATCCATCATTTATTATCTAATTGCATCGGCTGAAACTCACTTTTACTAGACTGGGAACACTGTTCGTCAGCGGATGTGATTCGATATTTCGCGGTCCCCTCTGAAACGAGGAAACGAAGAAAGATTTACTCAAAGAAATTTCTAATCAACTCGTGAATAATGCGGCTTGGTTAAATCGCATCGTGTTATCGATAAAAAGTGTATTAGGCATCGCTTAAACGTGCCCACGCCGTACTATCGGCACGTCCTCTTCACGGAGGGTTTCCTTCTTGTACTCGTTGTAAACCTTAGCCCGCCGTCGTGCACGCGGCGTGTCATTCAATTTTTTACTGCTCTCATGCTGAGGTTTCGAGCTTTGCATTCGTGCTCGGCTGGGTGTTGCGTGATTTTAAACAGCTTGGAATCGTGGCGAAACTTAGACATGTTACGGTTACGACAAAGGGAGACGAACGAATCTGAAGTCGGGCCAGAGAATGCGTAAAGGGATGAAGTTCGTTATACTTAGTGATTGACTGGCTGCTCTCGTCTCAATATTTTCGATAGATCATTTTATAAGATTTACTGTAGAAGAGAAATTGATGTTGATTTTCCTTCAGCTGCTTTTACGTTTCAATTGTTAGGAGCATTAGTATCTCTCGTCTCGTCGTGAGATCTTTTATTCTGAGCGCATGAAACGTTCCAAGTACGAGATACAATTTAATCAAGCGGCACAGGATTACTTGCTTCTTGAATATATTTTGTATCTCGAACGCGGGGCATGCTTGCGCAATGATGAAAAACGACCTAGCTTTGGAGAGAGATGCTCTTGACATAATGTACAGAAATCATAAATTAAATAAGAATTGCGAATATTGTAGCTTCAAATATTGTATAATTTCCAAATTATAATATACTGATATCAAATACCATTATAAAAGTTTAACATCATGCGATTAGAAAGGACTTTCAGAAGACGGTCTACATATATATCAATTTATTTATAACACAAATTAATCTTCGATTGAAACAGTACTTATTATCCTTGAAAAGTAAGGAACATTTCAGGGTATATCGCAGACGACGAGCAGCATTTTGTGAAAAACAGCTATCTCCAACAATTGTTTCCAAAAAGAAGTACAAACCTACCTTTTGTAAAATGAACAAAATGTAAATCTTCCAATTTGCAATAAAAACACCTACATTCTGATCTACAGTTTATTTCCACTAAAAGCATAGCAAGAGAAAATAGAGTAACGCAAAATGATTTTTCTTTTATAGAAGATAACGAGCGATATTAATCGGCAGAATAATTATTTTCTGCAGAAGTTGAATTACATTTCACAGAGCGTTTCTGGTACCTGTATTGGCGTCACAATCGACGGGGGAATTTCGTCCACGTATATCTTGTTCATGCTTGCGTTCCATTTCTTTCGAACGGTGCCGCAAAGAGCATCGAAGATCCAACTGTACCACGATCTAATAGACGGTTCGTCGTGGACGTCCGTGCCATTGATCGATCGACAGACATAGATCGGTATCTGCGTCGATCGCCTTTTGTCGTTCTCTTCTCGTTCCGTCATTATTTCGAACGAACACACCATTTAAAATTGTTCCGCAAATGATCATACGTCGAGAGGTCGATTCAATTGAATCCGCACTTGATGAATGATAATCACGCATATTCCATTGAACACATCATTAAATTAGCTTGGGATTGATTCACGTCTAATCGTTCATGTTTAGAAAATTAAGTTTGGTTGATTCGAGTCCTCTGGAAACTTTCGCGTTACTCGTTAATTAAACGATTGGAATGCTTAAACGTACACTGCACTGCTAAGGATGGTTACAGAAAAACATTCATCGCGATACTGGAATCGGAAGCATAACGTGTCGAGATTATCCTTTTTTTACTCTCTATCAGGCGCAGAAAAGTCTATCTTCGATAAGGTGACGAACTAAAACTTCCAGGAGGACTAAAGCGGCGTCTTCGTACAGTTATCGATAATAGAATGTATAAACAATCGATAAAAGTTACACGTCACAAGACTATTCATTATAAATAAATGATATCTTAATCTTTTGTACAACTATCGAAAAATTCATCGTATCCGTGATATCATGATTTTTTCTCTAATATCCTGATAACTCTCGATACGTATCGGAAGTGTAGACGCTTTGATATTTAAAACGACGTTAAAAGAAAGAATATTTTAACGAGAAGGAGAAAGGGGATCAATAAACGAAATATTGCCAGAGAAGAAAAAAGAAGCATTACCACCCAGAGAAGTACGAGACAAACTTTTCAAACAGAGACATATAGTAATGTAAAAGGGTTTGCCCCATTACCTGCACAAATAGAACCCTGTAAACTGCTAAGCCCTAAACCAACCCCAAACGATAGACTTCGGACAAACTCCTCCTACCTCAGGCGTAGCTAATTATTTGATAGATAATTAACTCCCAGTGTCCCTCCTATTTCATCGTTCATCAAGAAACCCCGACCCGAGTATAACGAAAGAGTATATTTAGGCGTCAGAAGAGATGCGGATTCCAGATATTGTAAAGAAAGATATACGTATTCTACATTTTTCTTCTGGCATTCTGAATTCATCTGGCAGTGGCGAACAGAGAGCATAGCTTCCGAAAATTTCCTTCGAATCGCACCAGCAAAACAGGTTTCCCAAAACCACCGCACCGCGAATAATATACATTACCACTTGCGATTACGATTGTCCCTTCTTCCGTCTTTCCTCACTGCACCCTTGCCGTCTATGGACCGTCGTCTATACATAGACAGCCAGTTTATACCCTGTCTATGGACGGTCCGCCGGACGCAGCAGTTGGAAAAGCTCGGACTGAGTTACGTGTAATCGTGAATTAAAGACAAAAATAGAAATCAGACACAATCGAAGGGGTTGGAAACGGAGGAGCCGTTAATAATTCGTTCTCGAATGGGGATTGAAGCTCGGCTGGACGATTGAATATTCAAGATAGCTAGTAGTTAGTTCGCGGCGCAGTAATTTTTTTTCATCGCCCTATCCCCGATACTTCGATGAAAACATCGGATGCAATTTTTATGAGAGCACAGACAATATGCACCTATAGCGCACGTGTTTCAAAGAGAACGTTTTGCTTGCGATTACGTTGGCGAGCAAAGGGTTAATTACAGGTGTCTGCCCGTAGCCCCGTGAGAAAGGGAAACACTGACAGTGCATATATCCAATTTGTTTTGTTCTTCTCCCCCTCCGTGTTACTGCGGGACACACTACTACTACTGCTCCAATTTCCTTTTCTTGGCAATCGATAAAAGGGGGTTAGTGAAAGTAAGGAGCCCTCTGGACGGTGATCTTTAGTCTCGCTTTCAGATTTGTGGAAGATTATTAGAATCCGGAAAGATCGATTAGCAATGGCATTGATTAATACTATAAAATATAAACGTATGAAAATACAAGAATAAGGATTATAAAAGGTGAAACAAAAACAGTGCGACTTGAACTGTCACAAAATGGAAAAGCAATAATATAATAGAATTATTCATGCATATTGTAGTAATAATAATAATCGAGCGAGATGTAATTCGAATGCAGCGCGTAGGAGGAGAGTGTGGGTGAAAGGGCACGGTCCAAGAATATCGATCACATCCTCCGGGACATATTTAAAAGTAGGTCGCAGTACAGGGGAAGGTATAAAGGCAATAATAAGAGGACATGCATGAAGAGGGCATAATGAGGACAATAATAAGATAACATGTTGCAGAAAACGATTAAATAAATAGACGTTTTTGATGACTTAGCAAGAATTTACTTACGGACGTAGTATAATCTGCATCTTCGTCATCCTCAAATGTAATATCCTCAAGTGAATTTCTTCTTCTGAAAATGTCATATTCTGCTTTTCCTAAGAAGAAAAATATTTTTATGATGCAGGTACAGAAAGTCAGAATTGATTAAGTCGTAAATATTGAAAATATTAACGCATTAATGCAGGTGTCTACTAACGTGCCCCATTAGTGCCTTCCCAAATGAATTCATTAGAACAAATTTATTAAAGAATATTACAATAATTAGTTTTGAAGCTTTTGCAAGTAGAAACTTTTGCATAAATGACCTCAACTATTTTGTGATGGAATTAAATGTTTCGATGACAGTTTATCGAACACAGATATTCCGGATAATTAATTGTCTAATTACCGCTGATATAGTCGAATGAGAAATGCCGTAAAAATCAACAGGTAGAAAATAGAGTGCGTGAACGAGGTCGGGCGTAAAACTTATCTTCACCTTTTATGGCAGGATCATTCAGCATTTATCGTACGATTCGAATGGATCGGAATTTAAAGATAATTGATCGAAAGTAGGCCACTTTAATTGGACATTTCAAGGAACAGTGCAAAGACAAAATAAACAACAACGTTTTAATCGAAACCGACAAAATAATCCTACATAAGTGATACTTTTGAAGCAGTGTTAAATATCAAAATCCAGTCTCCATTCTGTTGTATTTACTGGAGAGTGTAATATTTGTTAATGAATAAGAATCATTTTTTCTTCAGAAATAACAATTTCGATAGTTTTCTCAATAGGAATAATTTTTTAGTGGAATTATTAAAATCAACCATAGCAAAAATGTGTATTGGGAATAACTAAACTACATGGTTGTTTATTATAAAAGAAAACATGGGATTACGTACCATTGCTAAGCAATGCATCATCATCCAAGATATTTTCATCTTCGTCCGGAAAGAAATACTTATTTGGAGGGGATGCCATATGAATTTGTAAGACCGATTACATTAGGTCACACGAACATTGATATCTTGATAGTTGTGTCCTCATGTTATTCAAAGTTTACGACGTTTTACTGTCCATTTTAAAACCGCATAAAAATTTACAATACCAACGATTGATAGATAATAATTAGTAGGCACAATGAGTAAATATCAATTACATCCTGATACAAATCCAAGTGTTAATCAAATATCAACTAATCGGCCGTCATTCGAACAATAATAAACGCTGCAAACACCACCGTCCACGTTCACTTATTCTTCGCAATACACTTAAAAAAAAAAAAAAAAAAAAAGCAGTAAGAGAGCACTTCGTTCCGAGAGCAAGAGTCACGTCAGTTAAAAAAAAAGAAAAAAAATAGAGAAGCAAGAAAAATCCGCGCACGTACAGCGAACGATACGTTGGAAGCGACTTAAAGGCGACGACTGACCGACAGAACCAAATTGTTGTAAGTTTAAAATTCTACTCGTGAGTGAGTGGCCTCAGGAAAGAGATAGGGCCGTTGGAGAAACTCGCAGTAGAATAGCACGTTTAACAAGTACACACGTGAAAAGAACCCGCTCGTCCACATAAAATCTCTGACAATCAGCAGCTTGTGTAATTGTTTTCGCTGAAAGGTGCTCGAAGCAGTGAGTGAAAATGAGTGTATCGCGATATTTTATTGGCTGCATGCGAGTTTGTAATAGTTGGAAAATAATTAGTTTAACGAGGCAGGCATGGTAAACACTTGGTATATCAGAGCTGTTGTTAATTTAAAAGGAAATTGTTGCATTTTGAGTATTGCAGAAGCTTAAATTCCTTCTTGTTATTGAGCCTGAACATGTAGTTAATTTGCTTGCACGTTCGTGAACGTCCGAATGGAATTGCCATCCGGCATTATCTGTGTCTGATTTGCATTCATAACCATCGACCCAAATGTACACACGGCCTTATCAAAGAATCAATATTATAATGTTTCGGCACCGTATCCTTGTACCTGAGCCACCTAAATATGTGCTTGCTTACTAACAACCAGTGCCAATTGTTTTTGCTTTTGGGAAATTTCAGTGGCGTTCAATGAGGACGCATGGAAAATGAAACAAAAGTAACTGAAAAAGCATAACTTTGAAATTGGACTGTGAAGAAAGCTTGGTGCACTTATTCCATATCTATTATATAAAATTGAAATTCGAAAAAGAAAACGGTTGGCCAAGTGTTTGGGCTTCCATCGCAAAACTTGATTATTATAGTAAAATAAATTTGTGTGCAGTTAAAAAGGGTTCAAGTTGAACGTCGAACGGTATTCTAAATTCATTTAAATGTACAACCAAAATCTTAATTAACTGAAATAGATACACAAAATAAAAGGAAATAAATCTTCTAAATATATAATTTTTTAAAAAGTACTCCCTTCATCAAATCCAATAACAATTGCAAGAGAATCATCCAGTGCAGCCCACAAAATTTAAACAAACTAATTTTGCTTACAAAAAGCATGTCCGAGCTGCGAGATTAGAATTGGTAGATGCAAATGATTGGGCAATAGCCAAAGAGATTCGATCGAAAGTCAACAGAAACAAATCTCGCTTTCCGAAACAGAAGCTGATTAATTCATGTCTCGAAGGCATTTCTTCGAGTCGAGAATACGTCGTGACCACAGAGCGTATAGAGACTAGGTCAAGGAGAATCACTGTTCGCCAAGATATTACACGCTTACACACACACACTCTCTCTCTCTCTCTCTCTCTCGAGGTAGCACTTTTACGAAACGCAATGCCCTTCCAGCACGTTGCAATTTATTTTCATCGAACGAATCGTGTACGCATTTCTCGATTCGGGGGGAGTATCTACTCTTCCTGGCGCGTGTCCCGTACGAAATTATCAGATCCGCGATCTTCAGATCCAGTAATCCGGACGACGATGATAGTTTGTCAGTGAGTTATTCGATGTCAAAAGGGAAGTTAGATTGACCGAGGTGACGCGGAGGAGTGTATCGTGTAATCTGGATTATATCGTTATTGAAAAGGGATGTCATGTTGGTGGCCCGATTTGTTGGAGTGAACATGTTGATGTTATAAATTTGCATGAGAAAGGGAGTGCTGGTGCATTGCACTTGAGTGTATTTCAAGTCCGAAGAGGGAATATTTTAAATGTTACACTTGTCGAAGAAGGGGCAGTACTTACTCAGACTCGAATGCGAGATGTGTGTCGATTGGAATACAAAATTAGTTCCTCCAAAAAGCTATTCGAAAAGTTGCATAGCATAGTGAAATTAATACTGCATTATTCTACATTTTGTATAAGAAGTAAATATAACGAAAAGGTAGGTTCATCGCTCTCGGTCATGAAAACAAGGAAATGAAGTTATGAAAAACTAGGTGGAGCTAAAATTAATTCGTGAAGATGAAAGAAACGTCTAATGCCTAGTGGCTTCGTAAAGATTGGACGATAAAATTAAAATTAGGCGAATCGAGGGAAGCAAGGAGTTACCTAGTAAAAATCCTTGGTCCAGCGAATCCGACTGCTTCCTCTTTTCCGGCTCCCCCCTGTCCACGATGCATCGCAAAATGCTAGACTTGCAGCCCATTGTCAAAGAATTTTCACTTGGCGCACGATCCACTGGTCCCTCTTCAACATATCGCCGACCGCCTATCAGGTTGAATTCTAAGAACATCACATCTTCCGAAAGATTCTGAATCCAACGTTAAGTAGAATGTGGAAAAAGTGTCCGTATTCAAAACAGTTTAACATTACATCTGACAGCGAATAAAACCACACGAATGCCAGCCTTAAAATCACGGGGACGCACGCGGGTTAGTTCGTGACACTTTGCGTTTTATCTTATCGTGCAAGGCTTCAGATCGTGTGCAACTCAACAGAATCGCATCCCAAAGTCACTCAAACAACATTCAACCTCTGCTGGATTTCCGTCCGATTCTGCTTCTCCTCTCGTGCATAATTCTCTTAGTCGCCTGAGAAATGCATCGATAAGGATTGCACTATGTATAGAAGTTGAAAAGAAGGCAAGACCAGTGAATTATTTAATATGAAGTAACTTGAAGCTGTCGATCGGTTATCAGTGACTTTGGACGAGGTGCAAATCGGTGAATCTTGAAGTATTAATAACATCGATTATACTGTGTCTTTGCGCATAAAAATGTATGTTTCGTGGAAGTTGAAATGAAGCTCAGGGAATCGTTTAATATGAAGTACTTGAAGCTGTTGATGCACTATCAATCCCGTTGAACGAATTGTACAATCTTGAAATATTAATAACATCGATTACACTACATATATGTTTGCGCATAAAAATGTACGTTTTATAAAAATTGAAACGAGTGCAAAACCAGTGACTCGTTTAATATAAATTACTTGAAGCTGTAGGACGGCTCTGAATCCCTTTGGACGAATTGGTAAATCTTGAAATATTAATAATATCAATTACACTGTGTCTTTGCACATAAAAATGTACGTTTTATAAAAGTTGAAACAAGGGCAAACCCAGCGAATCGTTTAACACAAATTACTTGAAGCTGTCGGATGACTTTGAATCCCTTTGGACGAATTGGTAAATCTTGAAATATTAATAACATCGATTACACTGTGTCTTGGCGCATAAAAATTGACGTTTTATAAAAGTTGAAACGAGGGCAAAACCAGCGACGCGTTTAATATAAGTTATTTGAAGCTGTAGGACGGCTCTGAATCCCTTTGGAGGAATTGGTAAATCTTTTGAAATATTAATAACATCGATTACACTGTGTCTTGGCGCATAAAAATGTACGTTTTATAGAAGTTGAAACGAGGGCAAAAGCAGCGAATCGTTTAATACAAGTTACTTGAATCTGTCGACCGACTCTGAATCGCTTTGGATGAATTAGAAAATCTTGAACTATTAATAACATCGATGGTTGGATTTGTATATAACGATAATTGAAATCGCCATTCAACGTTGACTTGATGTTTTCTCGGGACACTTAAATCACGGGGTAATATAGCACATTCCTTATTAATGTTCAACTTTCATTCACGAACAATTAACGTCACAGTAAAGATTCGAATTTGATATAATAATAATTATTCTGAATAGCATCCAAGAAAGTCACTGTAGAACAATGTAATCTAGTAGACGAGGCAATACAACGAGACAACCCTGACTGAAGACGAGAAAACGAATCGTATTTTCGCTCACGATCCACGAACCCACTACATATGATCGGATCGACGTTGCATTATTAGGCGATGCGGCGTTCAGAGGTGTGCACGATGTTTTAATAATGCTAGACCCAGTTGCCGACAGTATGGTGGCCTCGAATTCATTTCAACAAAGTTTGTAATTCAGTAATGACGTGTCCCGGGGAGGAGGAGTCCATGCATCTAAATGCCTTTTCCCCTGTTCGTTTTGTGTAGGTACCGAGGCAAATATTTTATTCACTCTTCGAGAATGCGTCGTCGCATAGATACATAAATAATTGTTGGGTGCACGTTGGCCCATACGTGATACGGCCATTTTTTTATATTAGTGATGCGTTTTTATCTTTCTGCAAATTTAAATTGACCGGCGATAGTTGAACTTGTTCAATTTTTCAGCAGAAGCGAAACGGGATGTAAAACTGCATGAAATTACAAGAAAACAGTAAACGAAGGATTAATAGTTCATTATTTAGTAAAACTTGTGACGAACAGGACTTGAGAAATACGTAGACTGTATAAATTAGACTATATAATAATTGTATTTCTCTAGTCTTTCTTGAAGAAATGTATGTTAACAAACACACGTGTGCGATGTGGAACAATACATTATGAAGCGTTCGGAAAAAATTCCTTGCAGGTATTATTCGATTTGAAATGCTAATAATACTGCACACATCATTCGAACGTTGAATAACAATTGCACAACGCGGCGTGGTTAGTTTTACAGGTGCTACGAAATTCCATGCTCAAACAACGTTTGACAATCGTTCCAACGTGTAATGAAGAAATAAAAGAAAGTTAGGTAGCCATGCTGAGAGAAATTTTAAACGCAGTGTCCCCTTCATTCTAGCATTTAAATGCATCCATTGCTTGCTTTTCTGTACACGCGAAACGACAAGAGTGGAAAATTTATCAGGAATCAAAAGAAATACTGGAAGCATGAAATGATAAGTAGCGCATTGGATAGTGTTGAATACAGTTAGCAGTAAAGAAAAAAATAAAATTAACAAAAAATAGTAATAAGAAGTATTTCCCCATAAGAGGTTACACGTAATTGCAGACCGAGCTATTAATAATTAATCATCGAAATTAGGAGAAACAAGTTCTTCCTTCGAAAGAAAAAGTATAGGCAACAGCAAAATGGCATAAGAGAAGGTCAAATAGATCAGCGAGTATTCAGAATTTGCACGTGGCAAATAACAGGATCGTCTAATGATTATTGTTGCAAGTTTACACGGCGGTGGCACAAAGCGATTATTACTCGACAAGAAATTGTCTCTGCCTCTGACTTCATCCTAGCGCGCCAGTAATTATATGTATATCATTTGTTGCGTCTTCGTTCGGACAGGCAGTTGTAACAAAGTAAAAAAAACCAATAACGATAAAGAACAGTAAGACATAAATTAAGCGTAAGTCCTACCTGTTTAACTATTATTGCAGCTTATCGAATAAGCACACTTACTATTAACTTGTAAAAGAAATATATTTTTCATTTTCGACTCTACAGGATACGTTGCAAATATTTAAAGAGACACGCCGCCGTGTTTGGTGCAGTTAATGCGGTCATTATTCTAGAAGTATTAAAGACTATCTCAGAATAGATCTGAGCAAAACAGATGAAAATTCCATTGTAGAATGAAGACATACATTTATTATAATAAAACGTGACGCTTCTCCTGGATAAAAATTAATTTAGGAAAATTAAGAAGCACTGTAAGGAAAAGTAAGTCTAGCCTCACCAATGAATGTTTAAACATTACATTTCAGTAGGGGTGTGCTATGCAACTAATGATTATAAATTAAAATCATGTAGTAAGTCGTAAGCATGTTGTGTTACTCATTGTCGGTACGATATTAATACATAAAGTACACGAATAAAATATGAATTAATCTTGTTATTTTAATACAGTCCTTGAGAGATTCTTTAATTTTCTAGGAACAAAATTAATGTTGGCTAATAGCGAAGTTGCGCACGAAGAAGTTAATAGTCAAATGTTCGATACATATTTTTGAAACTGCTGTCCACTTTTCTATGAACATTTAACGAAGAATAATATTTTGTACTGCTATTTTTTTTTTTTAATGGAACTACCCGATAATGTGCTGAAGCATATTACCTGTTGGTGCGCGATCGTACAATGGTGCATAAAGAAACGAATGACAATTGTATATCGAATTTAACGTTATGCAAAGCAATAAAGAAGCAAAAAGAACGAACCGCGGACAGTTTGGTTGGTTATACAAGGTTCGTTAGGATTAAAGTATCAAACGTTACACACTTGCAGTCCTTATAATTCCAATTAGCGTTCTCGATATTAATGTAGCAGCAATCAAACGTAATTGAAATAACAAGAACTATACTCAAAATATATATACATTTAAATATTGAGAGCGAATGCAACGTCCGTATTTTATATTTTTAAAACGGAAACGTCAGCCCTTTGATTTCTAAGGATAATAATTTATCTGAGTGTCTTCGTAAACCAGAATTACTCTAAACATAGCATAAATATGACTTTTTAATAAGGCTTTCTGTCAAGAAAAAAACGTTAGACCACTGAATGCGGTACAAGCGTATTTGCAAGCGGAGTGCTTACGATTCTGCACGGATCGGATCCCTTTGAAACACTGGTCACCGATAATCCGCAGTATCGCTGAGAATCGAAGTCTGTCGAAAATTTGCATCTACAGCCGAAGTCGATGTAAAAAAGTACGGGAGAAAGTGAGCTCCGAGGACAAGCTCGAGAAATTATGGTAAATACCGAATGGCAGAAGGTTCGAGAACATAAGTCGAATATTATAACATTAGACCCGACGAAACTGAACGCACCAGCTCACGAATGTTTAATTCAAAGGTACATCGAAACGCGGGCACATTGATCACTATAAAATAGGGGGGAGGGGGTGGCTTTTGCTTTTCTCTCTTCAAGCTTAAACTTCATAGGATGTTGTGCTTGTTACACTTGTAGATTGGCTCTTGTTAGAAATTCTTAGAGCTTAGAGAACTTGGCATTGAAAAATCGCAGCAGTCTGTATTATCAAATAAGTAGAATATTTGAATTATATTTTGAAACAATTCCATCCCTTCCTAATACCAACAAAATTCTTTCGTGAAGAATTGTTTTTGTTTTAATGTTCACCACCCGACAGATTATTCCCTTCGGATACTACTCCCAGAAAGTTTAAGCTTGCAGGTGGCATCGTTTGGACAAACGACATGTGTTGGAAAGGGAGAGAGGAAATTTTAATACAGACTGAGAAATATTTCACGGAGTACAATGAAGGGCAGAGGAGAGGAGAGAACGGACAAAGGACAATAGCAGCATTTTTTTTTTTTTTTTTAACAAACTGAATCGACAACTGTCGACAGAGAAAGTAAAAAAAGAAACGAAACAAAAAGGGTAGTAGAATCCTAGGCTGGCATTTAATGATACGGTTCAGGCGATCCAAGGGCCTGAATCCACAGCATCCGATCTTGTACACGAACTTCCTGTTACGTTGCCTGGTCGACTCGATCGCCGTTTCCACAAGGGACTCATCCACCCTCACCTCTCTGATCCTGGATGGATTTCCATTGAGGCTCAGGTACCTGAATATCTTGTGCTCTGGTCTGACAAACAACACGGTGCTGACGAAGCTATCATTGATAAGATGCCGCATAGGTGACAACGGTTAGTATTATTCTTATAATATTTCACGTATGTAACAATTTATTAACATCTTGAGTTTCATTTATTCAATATCAACAGTTCTTCTTTAGAGCCTTTTTCTCATTTATTTCTCACCGTCTCACGAAACCCGTTTACTTACTGTGCATCTTTTTTCTTACTTAGGTTGCAATTTGTTATTGGGATGTTTGAGGAACAATCCAAGTCTTTGCACATTAAATTTATCATCCTGCCGACTGACGAATCGAAGCGCGAGATGTCTGTCGTTCTTCTTAAAAAGAAGAAAAGCCGATCTGTTGCAGAACGTTTGGGAACAATCCTCCGAGCAATCTCACGACGAAAATTCGGATAAAAAGGTGAGAATTATGATAAAATTTCTTTGTATTGTAAGGAGAGTGGAATTGTTCTAATTTATGACAACTGTATATTCATGTTTTTGATTTTTTTTTTTAAGCCACGAGGATTACACACGCTAATCTTGAACCAAAATCCAAAATTAGGAGACAACGGGGTGAAGCAGTTGAGTTACGCTTTGAAAAGCGATGTCTGGGTGAGATCGTTGAGCATGAGACGCTGTGGGATCACTAAATACGGCGCAGAGATCATGATGCACGTTCTGCATATGAACAATGTGATTACAAAGTTGGATCTCACGGAAAATCATATACCGATCAACACGCTTCAAAAGATCTTGAAAATATTAAAGAGGAGGCGAGAGATGGCCGGAAGCAGTACATTAAAGGAAAGATTGTGCTTAGGATCGAGGCGAAATATGTTCCGAAATGTTCGTGGTCCTGTAAACAGAGGCGGCAAACGATCCGTGAATCGAAAAGTAAGTGCTTGCTTTTATTTCTTTCACATTTTAATATGAAACTAAACGAACTTTTATGAAACTGTAGTCTTTTAAAGATTTTAATTCGTGTATAGGAAAGCCACCACACGTACTCGTCGAGAAATCGCCAATGGAACAGAATGCGAAGGTTTGCGAAGAGGGGAAGAGCAACGAAAGCGGTGCAAGAAGCAAAGGATGGTATTTGTCGAGGGAAGAAACTGTCCGATTTGGAGTCTCAGTTGTTGTATCTGATCGACTCGAACATGAAATTGAAAGAGGAGTTGTTGAGCAATAAAGCGTTGCTGAACGAACAGACGGAGCAAAGATCGAGAATGGAGGACGAGCTGCAGAGAATGTCGCTTAGGCTGGACGATCTCAAGAGCAAAGTAGTCGTACTGAATTGTCTCTCCTCGAAAGCGTGCAGCGAGAGTCAATTGATGAAAGGACTTAAATATGCTTTTGTTAAATTGGAGTTACTTTCGACGGTGAAACAGAACACTATACCGGAGGAAGTAATTGTGAATAATACGACGGGGCCATTGTGGTCGGAGTCATTGGCTCAGCAAAACGGGAGCAGTTTTGTCAATTGCTTGCAGAGGAGACCTTACTGTCCTCCTCCTTTGAAGATATGATATTCTGAATTTATTTTTTCCAAGTGTATGTAAATAAAATGCGAATCCTTTCTACGGAATCTGTCAAGATAAAGGGGAGCGATTTACTGTAATTTTAAACTGTATCTTAAGACATGGAAATAAATATTTTGTAGGGAGAAGCAAAATTTGTGGTACACTTCCTTCTATTCTGCGGTGTTCGTAATAACATTTCTGTAACTTTAAGCTATAAAATGTGTTCCAAGTCGGTTCATAAGAAACAGCTTACGTAATTATTAGTCCGAAAGGAATTATTTATTCGTGTCTGTTTTATTGTATATCTCGTATTGGTATTTGTATAAACTATAGTTTGAATTTTACATTAATTTATGAGTCTAGCTTATGAATATCAGCATTTAATTTATATCTCTACTTTTGTCATTTCTAGATATAAATGGTATCGTTCACTCTATCATTCTTTTCTCTCCCTCCCGCCCTCACTCACTCTCTCTCCCTCTCTCTCTCTCTCTCTCTATTTACTTAATTATTTATTTATTATTTATTGCATGCCAAAAATTTACAGTTTTCAATGCTCCGGTTCCGCCCAGCACAAGAGGAGCTGTGTGCTCTAAATTGTGCCTCCCCAAACAGCACCAACTGTGTGTGTTAATGACACATCAGTAATTTGTTAGTATGGTAGAGTAACAAAAGCATAGAAGTGTCGTATTAAATTAAGCTTATATTAACTATATTAACGATATTTATATTTGTTTTAAAAAGCTGTATGTGTTAACTTTAAGGTATATTATAAATCAATTTATAAGAATAATCTATAAGTCATAGTTTTTAGTTTCTACAACATTTTTGCAGCATATTTAAATCCATGCTACTATCATTATTCTAATTTTCATTACTAATATTTAACTATAAGATGTATTGCAAATTAATTTACAAGGATATCTATAACCAATAACTTTTAATTTCCAAAACATTTTCGCACCATATTTAAGTCTATACTATCATAGTTATTACAATTGTCATTACTCTTTGATTATAAGATGTATTGTAAATTAATTTATAAGAATATAAGCAATAACTTTTAGTTTCTAAAACATCTTTATAACGTATTTAGCTCTGTGCTATTATCGTTATTGTAATTTTCATTATTCTTTGATCATAAGATGTATTTTAAACTAATTTACAAGTATAGAAGCAATAACTTTTAGTTTCTGAGACATTTTCATAACGTATTTAAGTCTGTGCTATTATCGTTATTGTAATTTTCATTATTCTCTGATTATCAGATGTATTGTAAATTAACTTACAAGAATATATGCAATAACTTTTAGTTTCTGAGACATTTTCATAACGTATTTAAGTCTGTGCTATTATCGTTATTGTGATTTTCATTGTTCTTTGATTATAAGATGTATTATTAATTAATTTTTCTGAATATAAGCAATAACTTTCAGTTTCTAAGACATTTTCATAACGTTTTTAAGTCTGTGCTGGTATCGGTATTGTAATTTTCATTATTCTCTGATTATAAGATGTATTATTAATTAATTTTTCAGAATATAAGCAATAACTTTCAGTTTCTCAGACATTTTCATAACGTAGTTAAGTCTGTGCTATTATCGTTATTGTAATTTTCATTATTCTTTGATTATTAGATGTATTTTAAACTAATTTACAAGAATATAAACAATAACTTTTAGTTTCTAAAACATTTTCATAACGTATTTAGGTCTGTGCTATTATCGTTATTGCAATTTTCATTATTCTTTGATCATAAGATGTATTGTAAATTAATTTACAAGAATATATGCAATAACTTTTAGTTTTTAAGACATTTTCATAACGTAGTTAAGTCTGTGCTATCATCGTTATTGTAATCTTCATTATTCTCTGATTATAAGATGTATTATTAATTAATTTTTCAGAATATAAGCAATAACTTTCAGTTTCTAAGAGATTTTCATAACGTAGTTAAGTCTGTGCTATTATCGGTATTGTAGTTTTCTTTATTCTTTGATTATAAGATGTATTATAAATTAATTTTTCAGAATATAAGCAATAACTTTTAGTTTCTAAAGCATTTTTATAACGTATTTAGGTCTGTGCTATTATCGTTATTGTAATTTTCATTATTCTCTGATTATAAGATGTATTCTAAATTAATTTTTCAGAACATAAGCAATAACTTTTAGTCTCTAAAACATTTTCATAACGTATTTAGGTCTGTGTTATTATCATAATTGCAACTTTCATTATTCTTTGATCATAAGATGTATTGTAAATTAATTTACAAGAATATACGCAATAACTTTTAGTTTCTAAGACATTTTCATAACGTTTTTAAGTCTGTGCTGTTATCGTTATTGTAATTTTCATTATTCTTTGATTATAAGATGCATTCTAAATTAATTTACAAGAATAGAAGCAATAACTTTCAGTTTCTAAGACATTTTCATAACGTAGTTAAGTCTGTGCTATCATCGTTATTGTAATTTTCATTATTCTCTGATTATAAGATGTATTTTAAACTAATTTACAAGAATATAAGCAATAACTTTTAGTTTCTAAGGCATTTTCATAACGTATCTAGGTCTGTGCTCTTATAGGTATTGTAGTTTTCTTTATTCTTTGATTATAAGATGTATTTTAAACTAATTTACAAGAATATAAGCAATAACTTTCAGTTTCTAAGATATTTTCATAACGTTTTTAAGTCTGTGCTATTATCATAATTGCAATTTTCATTATTCTCTGATTATCTGATGTATTCTAAATTAATTTACAAGTATATAAGCAATAACTTTCAGTTTCTAAGACATTTTCATAACGTAGTTAAGTCTGTGCTATCATCGTTATTGTAATTTTCATTATTCTCTGATTATCAGATGTATTATTAATTAATTTTTCAGAATATAAGCAATTACTTTTAGTTTCTAAGACATTTTCATAACGTATTTAAGTCTGTGCTATTATCATAATTGCAATTTTCATTATTCTCTGATTATAAGATGTATTCTAAATTAATTTACAAGAATAGAAGCAATAACTTTCAGTTTCTAAGACATTTTCATAACGTTTTTAAGTCTGTGCTATTATCGTTATTGTAATTTTCATTATTCTCTGATTATAAGATGTATTTTAAACTAATTTACAAGAATATAAGCAATAACTTTTAGTTTCTGAGACATTTTCATAACGTATTTAAGTCTGTGCTATTATCGTTATTGTAATTTTCATTATTCTCTGATTATCAGATGTATTGTAAATTAACTTACAAGAATATATGCAATAACTTTTAGTTTCTGAGACATTTTCATAACGTATTTAAGTCTGTGCTATTATCGTTATTGTGATTTTCATTGTTCTTTGATTATAAGATGTATTATTAATTAATTTTTCTGAATATAAGCAATAACTTTCAGTTTCTAAGACATTTTCATAACGTTTTTAAGTCTGTGCTGGTATCGGTATTGTAATTTTCATTATTCTCTGATTATAAGATGTATTATTAATTAATTTTTCAGAATATAAGCAATAACTTTCAGTTTCTCAGACATTTTCATAACGTAGTTAAGTCTGTGCTATTATCGTTATTGTAATTTTCATTATTCTTTGATTATTAGATGTATTTTAAACTAATTTACAAGAATATAAACAATAACTTTTAGTTTCTAAAACATTTTCATAACGTATTTAGGTCTGTGCTATTATCGTTATTGCAATTTTCATTATTCTTTGATCATAAGATGTATTGTAAATTAATTTACAAGAATATATGCAATAACTTTTAGTTTTTAAGACATTTTCATAACGTAGTTAAGTCTGTGCTATCATCGTTATTGTAATCTTCATTATTCTCTGATTATAAGATGTATTATTAATTAATTTTTCAGAATATAAGCAATAACTTTCAGTTTCTAAGAGATTTTCATAACGTAGTTAAGTCTGTGCTATTATCGGTATTGTAGTTTTCTTTATTCTTTGATTATAAGATGTATTATAAATTAATTTTTCAGAATATAAGCAATAACTTTTAGTTTCTAAAGCATTTTTATAACGTATTTAGGTCTGTGCTATTATCGTTATTGTAATTTTCATTATTCTCTGATTATAAGATGTATTCTAAATTAATTTTTCAGAACATAAGCAATAACTTTTAGTCTCTAAAACATTTTCATAACGTATTTAGGTCTGTGTTATTATCATAATTGCAACTTTCATTATTCTTTGATCATAAGATGTATTGTAAATTAATTTACAAGAATATACGCAATAACTTTTAGTTTCTAAGACATTTTCATAACGTTTTTAAGTCTGTGCTGTTATCGTTATTGTAATTTTCATTATTCTTTGATTATAAGATGCATTCTAAATTAATTTACAAGAATAGAAGCAATAACTTTCAGTTTCTAAGACATTTTCATAACGTAGTTAAGTCTGTGCTATCATCGTTATTGTAATTTTCATTATTCTCTGATTATAAGATGTATTTTAAACTAATTTACAAGAATATAAGCAATAACTTTTAGTTTCTAAGGCATTTTCATAACGTATCTAGGTCTGTGCTCTTATAGGTATTGTAGTTTTCTTTATTCTTTGATTATAAGATGTATTTTAAACTAATTTACAAGAATATAAGCAATAACTTTCAGTTTCTAAGATATTTTCATAACGTTTTTAAGTCTGTGCTATTATCATAATTGCAATTTTCATTATTCTCTGATTATCTGATGTATTCTAAATTAATTTACAAGTATATAAGCAATAACTTTCAGTTTCTAAGACATTTTCATAACGTAGTTAAGTCTGTGCTATCATCGTTATTGTAATTTTCATTATTCTCTGATTATCAGATGTATTATTAATTAATTTTTCAGAATATAAGCAATTACTTTTAGTTTCTAAGACATTTTCATAACGTATTTAAGTCTGTGCTATTATCATAATTGCAATTTTCATTATTCTCTGATTATAAGATGTATTCTAAATTAATTTACAAGAATAGAAGCAATAACTTTCAGTTTCTAAGACATTTTCATAACGTTTTTAAGTCTGTGCTATTATCGTTATTGTAATTTTCATTATTCTCTGATTATAAGATGTATTTTAAACTAATTTACAAGAATATAAGCAATAACTTTTAGTTTCTGAGACATTTTCATAACGTTTTTAAGTCTGTGCTATTAGCGTTATTGTAATTTTCATTATTCTTTGATTATAAGATGTATCCTAAATTAATTTACAAGAATAGAAGCAATAACTTTCAGTTTCTAAGACATTTTCATAACGTAGTTAAGTCTGTGCTATCATCGTTATTGTAATTTTCATTATTCTCTGATTATCAGATGTATTATTAATTAATTTTTCAGAATATAAGCAATTACTTTTAGTTTCTAAGACATTTTCATAACGTATTTAAGTCTGTGCTATTATCATAATTGCAATTTTCATTATTCTCTGATTATAAGATGTATTCTAAATTAATTTACAAGAATAGAAGCAATAACTTTCAGTTTCTAAGACATTTTCATAACGTTTTTAAGTCTGTGCTATTATCGTTATTGTAATTTTCATTATTCTCTGATTATAAGATGTATTTTAAACTAATTTACAAGAATATAAGCAATAAATTTTAGTTTCTGAGACATTTTCATAACGTTTTTAAGTCTGTGCTATTACCGTTATTGTAATTTTCATTATTCTCTGGTTATAAGATGTATTTTAAACTAATTTACAAGAATATAAGCAATAAATTTTAGTTTCTAAAACATTTTCATAACGTAGTTAAGTCTGTGCTGTTATCGTTATTGTAATTTTCATTGTTCTTTGATTATAAGATGTATTATTAATTAATTTTTCTGAATGCAAGCAATAACTTTCAGTTTCTAAGACATTTTCATAACGTTTTTAAGTCTGTGCTGTTATCGGTATTGTAATTTTCATTATTCTCTGATTATAAGATGTATTTTAAACTAATTTACAAGAATATAAGCAATAACTTTTAGTTTCTAAGGCATTTTCATAACGTAGTTAAGTCTGTGCTATCATCGTTATTGTAATTTTCATTATCCTTTGTTGGAGAGGACGTGGCAAACAGACTGGATATAAGTAAATTATAAATGTTTAATTTAACAAATTAAATTGATTGCGTATGTCGTACAATTTACTAACGTGAAGTGTAGCGAACAAAAGCATAACAAACAACCAGCACATGATTCAGCTCGAAGGTTCTCATGTGTTCATCCGTTTCCGAATCACGCATCGTATTAGATCTTCGACCTTCTACATTCTTTGATTGTAATATGTATTGTAAATTAACTTACAAGAATATATGCAATAACTTTTAGTTTCTGAGACATTTTCATAACGTTTTTAAGTCTGTGCTATTACCGTTATTGTAATTTTCATTATTCTCTGGTTATAAGATGTCTTATTAATTAATTTTTCAGAATATAAGCAATAACTTTTAGTTTCTAAGACATTTTCATAACGTAGTTAAGTCTGTGCTATCATCGTTATTGTAATCTTCATTATTCTCTGATTATAAGATGTATTATTAATTAATTTTTCAGAATATAAGCAATAACTTTCAGTTTCTAAGAGATTTTCATAACGTAGTTAAGTCTGTGCTATTATCGGTATTGTAGTTTTCTTTATTCTTTGATTATAAGATGTATTATAAATTAATTTTTCAGAATATAAGCAATAACTTTTAGTTTCTAAAGCATTTTTATAACGTATTTAGGTCTGTGCTATTATCGTTATTGTAATTTTCATTATTCTCTGATTATAAGATGTATTCTAAATTAATTTTTCAGAACATAAGCAATAACTTTTAGTCTCTAAAACATTTTCATAACGTATTTAGGTCTGTGTTATTATCATAATTGCAACTTTCATTATTCTTTGATCATAAGATGTATTGTAAATTAATTTACAAGAATATACGCAATAACTTTTAGTTTCTAAGACATTTTCATAACGTTTTTAAGTCTGTGCTGTTATCGTTATTGTAATTTTCATTATTCTTTGATTATAAGATGCATTCTAAATTAATTTACAAGAATAGAAGCAATAACTTTCAGTTTCTAAGACATTTTCATAACGTAGTTAAGTCTGTGCTATCATCGTTATAGTAATTATCATTATTCTCTGATTTTAAGATGTATTATTAATTAATTTTTCAGAATATAAGCAATAACTTTTAGTCTCTAAAACATTTTCATAACGTATTTAGGTCTGTGTTATTATCATAATTGCAACTTTCATTATTCTTTGATCATAAGATGTATTGTAAATTAATTTACAAGAATATAAGCAATAACTTTTAGTTTTTAAGTCATTTTCATAACGTTTTTAAGTCTGTGCTATTATCATAATTGCAATTTTCATTATTCTTTGATCACAAGATGTATTATTAATTAATTTTTCAGAATATAGGCAATAGCTTTTAGTTTCTAAAACGTTTTCATAACGTAGTTAAGTCTGTGCTATTATCGTTATTGTAATTTTCATTATTCTCTGATTATCAGATGTATTCTAAATTAATTTACAAGAATATATGCAATAACTTTTAGTTTCTAAGACATTTTCATAACGTAGTTAAGTCTGTGCTATTATCGTTATTGTAATTTTCATTATTCTCTGATTATCAGATGTATCCTAAATTAATTTACAAGAATATATGCAATAACTTTTAGTTTCTAAAACACTTTCATAACGTAGTTAAGTCTGTGCTATTATCGTTATTGTAATTTTCATTATTCTCTGATTATCAGATGTATTCTAAATTAATTTACAAGAATATATGCAATAACTTTCAGTTTCTAAGACATTTTCATAACGTTTTTAAGTCTGTGCTGTTATCGTTATTGTAATTTTCATTATTCTTTGTTGGAGAGGTCGTGGCAAACAGACTGGATATAAGTAAATTATAAATGTTTAATTTAACAAATTACATTGATTGCGTATGTCGTACAATTTACTAACGTGAAGTGTAGCGAACCAAAGCATAACAAACAACCAGCACATGATTCAGCTCGAAGGTTCTCATGTGTTCATCCGTTTCCGAATCACGCATCGTATTAGATCTTCGACCTTCTACATTCTTTGATTGTAATATGTATTGTAAATTAACTTACAAGAATATATGCAATAACTTTTAGTTTCTAAGACATTTTCATAACGTTTTTAAGTCTGTGCTGTTATCGGTATTGTAATTATCATTATTCTCTGATTTTAAGATGTATTATTAATTAATTTTTCAGAATATAAGCAATAACTTTTAGTCTCTAAAACATTTTCATAACGTATTTAGGTCTGTGTTATTATCATAATTGCAACTTTCATTATTCTTTGTTCATAAGATGTATTGTAAATTAATTTACAAGAATATATGCAATAACTTTTAGTTTCTAAGACATTTTCATAACGTTTTTAAGTCTGTGCTATTATCGTTATTGTAATTTTCATTATTCTTTGATTATAAGATGTATCCTAAATTAATTTACAAGAATATAAGCAATAACTTTCAGTTTCTAAAACATTTTCATGACGTATCTAGGTCTGTGCTATTATAATAATTGTAATTTTCATTATTCT